>DWQT01000059.1:0-33982 GCA_018244895.1 Myscelus amystis hages | reverse complement strand
CGCGCGTGTGGGCGCGCGTGTGTGTGTGTGTGTGGGTGCGTGTGTGTGTGGGTGCGTGTGTGTGTGTGTGTGTGTGTGTGTGTGTGCGCGTATGAGTGTGCGTGTGTGTGTGTGTGTGCAAGTGTGTGTGTGTGCACGTGTGTTCGCGCGTGTGGGCGCGCGTGTGTGTGTGTGTGTGGGTGCGTGTGTGTGTGGGTGCGTGTGTGTGTGTGTGTGTGTGTATGTGTGTGCGCGTATGAGTGTGCGTGTGTGTGTGTGTGTGCAAGTGTGTGTGTGTGCACGTGATAATAGGTTATATTATGTAACGACATTTTAAAATAAATAAATAAAAAAAATAAGTGTAAGCAAAATGAATGTAAATTTTAATGTATAGTATGTATATGTACCAAATCAGTACCAGCTATAAAAACTTTCTTGCCTTTATATGTTGCTACTTTTAACTACTTAACTTTTTGATTACTTTGTGATTTTGACATATTCTTATAAAGTACCGTGGCCACTTCATGTTTGAATGAAGTTTTACTAGCGTGAAAGATATCAATTGTATTAAATGATTTGTTATAAATTCTGTGAAGTCTATTAACAATCGAATTTTGAGCATACTTAGTTCTTTTAAGGGCAGTGGCAAAGAGTGCTGTATGTCTAGTTCTGGTGTTTGGAACACAGAAACTTAAAATTTGAGACGCTAATTCAAAACAGTCTATGTAATTATTGCATATGCCATGTAGAAAGGACAAATCAATTAAAGTTCTTCTACTTTGAAGAGGCATACAATTGTAGTGGAGGCTAGACTCAGTGTAATCCGAAAAGCGACGGGAAAATCGAAAGTGTAAGTGCTTTAAAAATTTTAACTGAATAATCTCCAACTTTTGAATATACGTCACATATTGAGGATTCCATATTATGCTGCAATACTCGAGAATGCTTCTAACATATGCAAAGTATAGTACTCTTAAACATCCAGTGTCTGAGAAGGGCTTACTGACTCGTAGAACAAAACCTAAATTTTTGTATGCTTTGGCCACTATTGTTTCGATATGTTCGGAAAATGTTAATTTTGAATCCATTTTTACCCCTAGGTCAAGTACACTATTCAATTCAGATAAATTAAAGTTATTAATTTTATAATTATATTTAATTGGATTCGTTTTTCTAGTAAATGATACTACACAGCATTTCATTAAATTAATACCGATACGATTTTCAATATAATAAGAATTTAATCTGTCCAGATCGGCTTGCAGATTACTACAATCAGTTAACCCGTTAATTTTGGTAAAGATTTTTGTATCGTCAGCGTACATTAAAAATGTTGCATGCTTGAAACATCTACCCACATCATATAGGTACGTGGCATATAACAATGGTCCAAGGGTGGAACCCTGCGGTACGCCAGATGGAACATTTATAAAATCGGAGCGTGAACTACCTACCACTACAGCTTGAGAGCGATTGCGCAGATATGACTCGAACCACCTCAACAAATTACCATGGATGCCCAGTTCAGATAATTTACGAAGCAAGATACAATGGTCAACACGGTCGAATGCCTTCTCAAAATCCGTATATATGACATCTACTTGTGACCCACCGTCAATACTATTAGATACATAGTCAACAAAAACTCCTAGGTTAGTAGCAGTAGACCGGCCCTTAATAAAGCCGTGTTGTTCAGAGGGAATCGAAGTGGCAATTACTGGATATATATGAGCATGGACAACTCTTTCACATAGTTTACTAAGTACGTTAAGGATCGAAATGGGGCGGTAGTTCTCAATTGTTGATTTAAGGCCTTTTTTATGAATTGGTACAATATAGGCTGTTTTCCAAATGCGAGGAAAGTAGCCTTCCCGAAAACATCGATTAAAAATAAGTGAGATAGGAAGAGATAGGGAATCAGCACACTTTATGAAAAATATTGTTGGAATATTGTCGCTGCCCGCTCCTTTCGATTTGTCAAGATTAATAATTAGCTTTGAAATATACTCTTTGGTAATTTTAATGTCGTGTATGGTAGCAATTTGCGATTGACTATTTTGCGTATCTTGTAAATATATATCCGAAGGTTTATTAAAATTTCTCTCAAAAAACTTATTAAAGGCGGAACAAATGTCAAAGTTGTTATTGATAACTGAATTATTGTATGTCATCTGTTGAGGATAATTACAAGTATTTTTCCTCTTCGATTTTACATAGGACCAGAAGTATTTGGGGTTGTTTTTTATTTTTTGTTGTGAAAATTCTATATAAGTATTATAACATGTGGATTGCATTTCTTTTTGTCTACGTCTTAGGTCTGAAAAATGAGCATAGTCGACTGGGTTTTTATATTTTTTCCAGTGTTTGTGAACTTTAAACTTTTCTTTAATTAAGTTTATTAACGGCCTGCTGTACCATACGGGGTAAGTGTGTACACCAGAGTGGTGAACCTGGGGGACATACGTTTGTATGCAGTTATTTATAATTGCATAAAAACTATCTATTGTAGTCTCAATATTTATGTTAATGTTTGATATAAACGACCAATCATGTTGATTTAACATTTCATTAATCATATTAAAGTCCGCACGTGCAAAAATATACTTTGTACGTGATTGTGTTTTCAAGGGAGGTATGAGTAAATCAGATGCTGTAATAATGAGTGAAGGGTGGTGGCAGTCTTCTTTAACAAGGTGGAAGTTGGATTTACTCACAGTGACGGAAGAGTCTGAAAAAACTAGGTCCAGTATTTTGTTATTATTATTTAAAATGGCATTATATTGCATAAGACCTATGAAAGCTGTACGGTCAATGAGTTGTGATGCGGAATTTTGGACCTCAACGGGGCCTTTCTTAAGTATAACAGGTCCATCCTGTGTCCAGTCTATACACGGTAGGTTAAAGTCGCCTGCAAGCAAAAACTGATCGTTGGGATGAGTATTACGTATTTGTGAAATAAGATTTACAAACAATTCGGTTCTCTCGGACAGTGAAGAGTTAGGGGGTATGTAAACCACTGCAATGTGGAGGTCATGCTCTAATCCTACAGCGTTAAAAGGCACCGTCACCCATACGCACTCAAGGTTATCACAGTGCCATTCGGATCTCATACGCGCCTGCAGGTATGTTGCACACATTAACATAACCCCACCGCCCAACGACCCTCGGTCACGACGAAACACATTATAATGATCATTACATAATTCTGAATCATGGATTCCTTCATAAAGCCAGGTTTCCGTTATCATAACAACGTCATAATCGAGTAATAGTAAATTATTATAGAATTCATTAGTCTTAGTCCTCAGCCCCCGTACATTCTGATAAAAAAGTTTTAATTGTTTCAGTGTAGTATCCATTGAAAAACAAGATGACGATGACAGTACTTATAATAACTATAGTGAACAAGTACATAAACATGGTATCCAAAAATGTAGCAAGGTATAGGCGTGAGGTTTGAATAAGTATATTTAATAAAAGTTTTTAAACTACTTGTACTTAAGAGTAAGTAATAATTTGTAAATTTGACTTGTAAAAATGTTATTATAAATGGATAATAAACCACGTGATAATATATTTTAAAGAGCGTTCTGTATTTATGTTTGAGGATGAAATAAATATAAGTGTATAAGTAAAGTGTAAAATGAAAGCAGGTATATGTGATTAAGGTAATGTTTATTACTGTTTTTGAGAATAATGTATGATACGTGTGTGAGTTTTTGGTGCATGTATTAATAGTGTATAGTGTATCTAGTTGTGTTAGCTGATAAGAAACCAAAGAATTAGTAACAAATGCATAATCTTTCACCAGTAAATTACGAAAACTATTCAAGGTACACAAAATGAACAGGTATATTGATTTTAAACAATTTTCACAATATCTGCCGAAGAAGATATGGAGATAGGAGGTGAAGCCTCGTTTTTTCTTATAAATATACGGCAGTTTTTTGTCCAAATGAATTTGTAATTTAGTTCCTTTACCTTTTGTTTGCACTGTGAAAGGAGCATTTTATTTTCTTTTGTTAGATGTTCATTTATAAAAACCTTACTAGTTTCACATCCGATCCCCACATCTCCGGTGTTTAAATTACGATATTTACGCGCAGCGGCCATTATTTTGTCTTTAATAAAACGATGCTTCAACCGGGCAACAATAGGGCGCGCACGCGCGGTGCTTGTGGCACGCCGCGGCTGCACACGATGCGCAAACTCCACTTCAGAAGATTCGATTGAGACTCCAATGTGCTTCAAAATCTTTTGTACAATAGTTAATGTGTTCTCATCCTTATTTTCTGGTATGCCAGAGATTTCGATATTTTGCAATCTGACCCATTGTTGTTGCTTCATGTTATCATCTTCCAGGGTCTTCACACGAGTTGTGAGGTGGTTCAATTGTTCTTTGAGGTATTTGTTCTCATCCTTGAGGTAATGCAAACCCGACGTGGTGGAGTCTAGGTGCTTTTTTAGGTCATCGTATTGTCCTGAAATGTACGTCATAGACTCTTGAAGCTCGACAAAGCTACTATTTATATCCTTAAGCTGATTAGATACCATTCGAGTCAGTATTTTTTCAAGCATGTCCTCAATTTCTGCCATCAATTCTTTTTTTAAAATTTCTTTGAATTTTTCTTGAGTAAGGTGCGAGTCTCCTGATCGATTTCTGCGCACCGTAACATTATAATCTTGAGATGGATGCTCTGCTTTACCTTTGTTATCAATTTTGGAGCGACTGGCTGAATGAATTGGCGTATCAAGGTTGCCAATTTTTGGTTGTTTGCTTTTGCAATCTGCGCATATCCATTGATTTTTAGCTTCTTGATTCATTTTTTTAAATCGCTTTGGTGACAAGTTCGCACACATCAAATCATATTTTAGCTTACAACCATAACAACTTATAAATTCGTTACTAGCCAAATCACTTTTACAACCAGCGCAGCTACATGTATCCATCTTCTAAAGTCGATAACTGTGTGGACGGCCTAACGATGCAGTGCGCCCGATTACGTCACGGTGAGCGAGCGGCGAGTCGTCGTAGATCTCGTTCTTATGCAAATCACCACTTTTTAGAAAACGATTTGGTTAATAACTCGTTAATTACTGCACGGATCGTTTTCACTAAAAGTTATATTAGTTATTCACACAATAGACTACACTTAGGTGAGGGATTTAGGTAGTGCACTTCACTTTAGACACGGAATAATCATTAATTGTTACGAACGATACGTGTTGGATGTTTACTGAGTGACGGCGAACGAAACAAATTTTACTTTAAATCTCTATATCGCACTAATAATTGTCATTAATTTAATAAATCAACTAAGAATATTTGGTGAATTTAAACGGAAGCTTCACCTTTCAACGTTTATTTACGAGTACGTCCGCACGGAGTTCTTGGAAAATCAATTGCTAATTAACGTATCTTGACGTCCCATCAACAGTTCATGTACGTTCGTGTGTATGTTTCAAAACGAGAGCATTTACTACGAAATAAGGCATGAAATATTTCAAAGAATGATATGCTGATAATTACGCTCTTATCGAGCCCACACGTAGACATCCATTACTTGAAAGTACTACTCGTACTCAATATAATGCGAAATGCTTGCGACTTTTATAAATTACTTCGACTACTGCGTGCCCGCCTACAAAAATTTCATACAATTAAAAAAAAAAGAAAAACATTCGTTCATGTTTCAAAAAGAGAATGTTTTAAATCCTTCAACTGGTAAACATTGCACGAAGTCCGCACTTTGTAAACAACAATCGATTTTTTGATAAATAAAAAGGATCTTCTCCTTAGAGATTGGACAGCAAATGTAATGAGGGACGCGAAAATATTTCCCGATACAAAGTTCAATACAATTTTGTATGTCCGTTTGAAAACCCGCGCAGTTTACATAAACGCCTCGTTGCGTGCGAGAAAAGAATTAGATCTTCATTTCCTTAACTGTCTTATGAATATTTATTACATTATTTATATATATTTACGATCAATTCCAATCCTTACCGTAAGTAGGACTTCTAGAAAATGATTGGTGCGTAGCGGAATTTTAAACGATTATCGCAATAAGCGGAGCCTTCTGTTCCCAATATCGGCGTAAGGCTTATTTGGCGATAATGCGAAATAAACGGAATATATTATCGTTTTCGGTCAATCGTTTTTGCTCTGTTATATAAAGGAATGCTTCACATTTATATATTTTATGTTTAAATATTAGCAATCGGACTTATTCTCGTAAGCTATCAGATGTTAAGTAATTGGCGGTATGTTGATGCAATGGCTTAGTTAACCGCTGACATTAAATGATGAGCCGCAGGCTACGCGTTCGATTCTCACTCAGGATGATTTTTCGTGCGATAAGTTCTTATATTGAAAAAAAAAATACACATTAAAAATGAACATAATCGTAAAATTTAAATTAAACGAACACCATATATTATCTGATTGATAAATATTTGATAGGTAATGTCTGAAATATGTATTAATTTATAAATAATCAGGCACAAAGAGAGTGAGGACTGCAAAAGAAGCATTGTTTTTTTTAAATATAAAGATATTTGACACGCGGTGCATTGTGCCTACCCCGTTGGAGATCTGGCGTGATGTATAATCATCTCTTACCTTATAATATGTACAAATATCTCTTACCAATCTTACGAGAGAGGAGATAGCGGAGTCGTTAAGTACTTCATATACTGCTGAAAAAGTCGATTAAAAAATCTATATTTTAATTAAAGTTAGGCGTTTATCTGCGTCTTAATCATATACGACTCTAACGCCACACGATCTGCTGTGCAGTCAATTTCCGCTTTAACCTTGTAGCCGCGCGATTTCATTAAGGTCGCGGGTCATAGCCAGTTGCGCTGGACGCGTGTGCGCGTTATTCGCGACATTAGCGTCTAATATATTGGTACATTAACACGAATAGGTTTCTCGTTGCCGCGCCGCGCCGAGCCGGGCCGGCGGCCGGTCGTGTCGCGGCCATAAATTACGGATATTCAAATGATATCGATACCAATTCGGTACCGCAATTAACGCGCCAACTGGTTTACTAGCGATGCGCCACGCTCGATTGTTTGTTATCGATAATTTGAAAAAATCGCTCCGTGGAATCATTGTTCGAATGATTTTGTTTTTTGTTAGTATTGCCTTAAATTTGTCAATATCAAATCTTTGATTGATGCTTGCATTTGTAGATTAATTAAAAGGTTATGTTAAGATACATACATAGATACATAACCATCACGCCAGGTCCCTAACGGGGTAGACAAAAAGCACCGAGTGCCAATGTAAAACGCACAATTTCTAATTTTCAATGTTTTATATATTTTATTTATTCTTTTAATCTCCCATTAACGAGATAAATGAAGTAATAAATTTATGAAACTAGAAGGCGATAGCACGAGCGAGATGGACTGATAATTTCACGGTGTCCAAAGCCAGACGGAAGCGTGTTAGCGATTCTGCACACTGCATCAGTGTTCGAATGTCGATATTTTCGCGCGGAACGAGTGCAGCGGCACATCACTAGCGCATACCAGACAAAAATGGTTTTATTCGATCGCCAGCACATCAGTGTAATGAATCCGCTCAGTACCGGCGGGATGAGATAATAACAGATTCGCGAGCGCGCGGCCGCGCCCGGTTTTTTCGACAAATACACGTATTTTGTACCGGTTTTGTACCGTGTCACCGCACTCATACCGCCCATTCTTTATTTTTTAACAAAGACACAATAAATGCTGTCGTATTTAGATCTTTATTGTCTATGTGATTAGATTCAGAACGGCTTGGACTGTGCAAAAGCGACATACATAGATGTACTATTAACGGTGGCAATTATCGTGCGTTATTTTGGGTAATTACATCACTACGCGCCGTTTTGACATCGCGCTAGTTAGACGCTGTTAATTGTAGTGCAAATCAGATAATGTAGAGTGGAATCATGAGACTGTGATATGAATATTATACCATTGTTGCTATCAAATTGTAGGGGAGATTGCCGATTGTAAATTTGCTCGCTGAAACTAGTCTTCTGAATTTAATATATTATAATCAAAACTCAGGTTAATGAGTATGTTATGAATTAACATTATCTTACTGAGTAATCTATGTATATAAAAGTTTCATAAATATTACTAAATCGAAGTGGTTTCAATGGCTGTTTTCGGTCATTTTTTACATTATAAATAATAGAGATATTTCGCACTTTGCTTAAAGTTGACACTAAGATATAGAACGAATACTCATCGCACAAATATTTGACGTAGGCGGTAGTCGAACCCGCACCCCCCTGGTCAGTAGTAAGGGTCGACAATTACTGGATCAAAGTCCAATTGAATATTGTCAACGTGTACTTTAATCCAACTAAATGAACGTTACAATCCCTTAATAGCGCATAACTGGCATTAGAGGCGCTGATTTATAAAAAAACAATAAGTAAAGTAAAGTCAAGTGAAAATTAAAAAATCAGTAATCCGCACTGGAGTATAGTTATGCAGAATGATGCTTCTCGCAAATACAGGAGTGCCCAATAAAAAAGTTGCTGTCAAAAATGTACATAGAAAAGAATAAAGATAGAATATTCGGTGATACCTCCCACGCACTTCCAACTGTACCTAATATAACGCATAAAGGAAACATATATTTCAATTATACATTCATAGATTCTCTGCTGCTACATATTACATTTACTGAGACATTTTCGTATACATGTCCATTATGCATATCGCTCGCGGATATTGTAAATCTACGCCCGCGTTTTGTTCTCATTAATCCGCTGTTATTCAGCGACGGCCGGAAGCGACCTCTCGTGTGGTCTTTTGTATCTCCAATACTTGATAGACGTCGGAATTTATGGGATCAACTATGAATATTTTACATTAAGAGTGATCAATTTCTTTTCAACGTCGAATTCTGTTTTTTTTTTGTAACACAATACCTACCTACCTATACAGTACCTACCTACCTACCTACCTATAGTATCCTTAGTCCAGTGTTTATGCCGAAGAGTCGAAATATTTCTATTTAGCCCGTCAACAGGAATATTTGTATTATCATGTCGAATTTTGATTCGAGTTAATGGTAAACACACTAATATAAATAATATGCGGTAAAAAACATAGGTACTCGAAAATTATAAATTCTGTCATAATTAGATCTTTCAGGAAATATTTGATACGATCAATTTATATGTGTGTCTGGGTGTGTGTGTGTGAACGTGTGTGCGTGATGTACAGAACTACATACAAATCGCATACCTGTCAGTGCTTTGTCTACAAAATCTTTGAATTTAGATATCGTTAATAAAGATGTAACATATCACTCGTCATCGTGGCGTTTTCTGATACGATAAACAAAAGTAGATATACTCGTAATATACGATAATAACCTAAAAATATATAGGACGTACTATCTTATTCAAATTTTGAATTAAGAACGTAACTCGCAATTATTATTACAACGCCCATAGATTCGGGGTTGCTCACGTATGTATGTACATATATAGTGAAATTACATTTATTGCTCTATAAGAAAGAAATAAAGAAAATACTTTTAGTTCGCGCGCATTGTTTGTCGCAAAATAATGTACGGATACAATAAATTAAATAACGCAAAGAGAAGAACACCTACTACACCAAATTCTAATATTTAGATGTATTATGATTTGTAGCACAATTTACACCGGCCAGCAGTACCTGAGAAGCCGTAACAGCTATCTACCGATAAGGAACGGAATAATTTGCGTAACGTTTCCTCCGTAGCGCGGAAACCCGCGTGAAAATTCACCTTAACCGTTGTCTTGGTAGACAACACAACGTATTTTTAAGAATTTTTTTCGAAGATATTTTGCTAAATTTTTCTGAGTTTCTAATCGTTGGCAAAAGTCCACGAATAATGGAGGACGAATGTGATATTCCCTTTTGTGAATGTACTAGACATTTTTCAACTAAAATTGGTTCACTCATAAAAGATAACAAAGCACTGTAGCTGAACTCTTAAAATATGAGTACACATATTGTGTACCTATACCGCGTTCTTGTGGAAACGTAGCGCAACGTACCTCGTTATATCTACTCGAGTACGTGTAATGTGTACGCGTATTGTAGTTTTACGGTCAGTAAAGCGAGGGGTCGGGCGCCGCGAAAGAACGGTCGAGATTTACGGCGCCATTACACGCGGCGAAACAATCGTTCACGGGTAACGTATAGATTGCCTCGCAAACGTTTGTCTATTTTGTTTACTGTTTAAGAGGTTGTGTGCGATGCGGGCACTAAACAACGGCCGAATGTTTCAGCTAATCGATACTGTAGCGATATCCTTTTTCAAACGCAGCGCGGTGTAAAAAGCGCTTTAAAGATTTAAAAAAAATGTGCATGGAAATTCTTAAGCGCTTGTTACACAGATTAGTTATTATTAAATCGACGATATATTTTTCGACTAAAACATTAAGCGCTAAAAGTCCCTTTGCCATCCCATTACAAGGTTGTTTTAAGAAAGGAAGGAAAAACCTATGTACAAAAAGTTCCAAATATAGATGAAATTGTCAACAACTTTATTTACATACATTTACACTGTACCCAAATATCATATAATATTGCAATTTTTCTTTCAGATGGTAATATATATATATATATGTATGTATGTATGAATGTATGTATATATTTAATGCAATAATACCTATATATGTAAATCGTAAGGACGTGTCCAACGTACCGTCCTTTTTAGCGACACTGTGTGCTTTACATAGACAATAGATGCTTTTAGACGCTCCACGATCACACATTTCGACGCTTGTACCTTTTCACCCTTAGATTGTTTCGTCTTACGGGCTTCCTAAAGTACCTACGTAAAGAATATTCCATACACAAGCAGTTCTTATTTACTTGTATGAGCCTGTACCAAACATCGATGAATGTTATCAAAGACATTGCGCATTTAGTTGCAAGTTCATTTTTTAAATTTAGTTCGTTTATTTAATGCCTCAATAGTCAAGACTAATACCCGTGTAATCCAATTATGTACCCACATCATATAATATTATGTTAAACGAATCCGATTTCAGCATGAAGACAAAGTCAGAACTGCATTTGTATGGTATATACATAAGTATTTTACGTCGCTCCTAATACACATTAGTTCTAGTAATCAGTTTAGGGATTCAACTAATATGTTTTAACTTTCACACGTATAATATAGTCGCTACATTTTATCAGAAGTAAGCTATAACAACTTCTGTTCCTTTGTTTAATATACTACAAGCTGTGTGTTAAGCTCCTGTTTTATCTTTTACCAATAATATTGTGCGCTATCTTTTACCAAAGGTACAAATTATATATTTTTTAGTGTCGCATATCAATACGTCATATGCCACTTTTTAGACATACCAAGAAATATATTGTGTAGCATATTTTTATTAACGATTTTAATAAATATGTTGACTGTAATTGTTATTACATCTGACAATAAAACTGTGTGTTGATTATCGGTTTACTGGCTTTCAAATTAAAAATTAATGTGAAAAACGTCATTAAATATAGGCATATATCAACGCATAGATATAAGTGAATAAATTAACAATACGTAAATAAAGTTGAAAAATAAACACGTAACAGTATTTAATAAATCTCATAAAATATTATGCTTTCGATAATTCGCATCGTGCGTAGAATAATTAAGTCAATAATCAATTTTTAGGGAGATTGTACGGGAATCGGAATTTTTTTAGCACTACTAAAATATTAGTAGTCTTTCCGATACCTATATAAAAGGCAATAGAAAAGAAGATGGAAGTAAGAAAAATATTTATTGTATCTTAAATGTAATTAGAATACAGTTAATTGCGTTTTGTCTATAAAGCCTTCAACATGTAACGGGTAAGCTATTCTGTACGATAGTTATTATGACTCTCAGTTGTAGGGGGAACGTCGTTTCTATCGAAAGGAGAGACGGTTAGCACTCCCCTCGACAAGGATGGAACACATAAATGGTTAAGGGCACAATGTTGACTACATTTTTGTACTCGCTTCGGCAGTACATATACTAAAATTGGAACGATACAGAGAAGATTAGCATGTAGGGGTAGCGTCGAGGTGTGTGATCGGTGTGGGCGTGCGGGGGGTGACACGTGGCGGTGCGCAGGGTGGCGGCGAGAGGCGCGGGCGCGGCAAGCGGGCGTCCGGCAGCTGGGGCGCGGGCTCGCCGGGCCGCGGCGCGCTGTCCGACCCCGACCTGCAGAGCCGCCTGCAGCCCAACCTCACCGCCTTCTGGGTTCGTAACGCTCTTCAGCGAAAGTTTATTGGAACGTGCTTACTGTGTGCTAAGCTAAATCCTGCTAAAAAACTAATGCTAAATCGTTATTGATATTGGAAAGTACACTCAGCTTGATTTTTACACGATATCGTAATTACGTATTTAAAATTTTTATCATCAAAAAGCAAAGCCTTCTGTGAAATATTAGCTGCACTTTTGCCGCTGAGCAGCGACGCTTGCGCTTTTGTACCGTCACCAGGAAGACACCTGAAAAGACATAAGTCAATTTAGTTCATAATATTACGTTACCAATTATTTGGTGTTGCATTCTATTCAAATGATTTACAATATAATGTACTAAAAGATTTTTGCAACATACACTTACATAAGTATTTTACAATTTAATGCTCGTCCATCATTTGGCTAATAGGTTCCATATCTAAATGATAGAACCCTGTATAGTTGAAATGTTATGAATTCAATATTCGGTGACACAGTAAGAGCCTCCAATAGATTTTCATTGTTAACGCTATCGATGTTGTGACACGATCTCCTGTGCCGCACCCCCGCCGTAGAGAGGTGATCAGACGGAACTTTCCAGAACCAAAAACAATAGACAAAAAAAGCCATACCAAATAGTGGTTAGCAAGTTGTTACCATACCATAATACTTTAATGATTTAATGATACCATAATAATTTTATATCAGTATATCGAAATTCAAATTATTTTTTTTATATCAGTATATTCAAATTCGAATTGAAACGAGAATTTAAATTTTGTCTCCTTACAACGGCCGTTCTCAGTGATGATTTTATGGTATAATTTTTTTATAGCAAAGTCATAAAAATTGTTCTCTGAATCGTTTCTCTGCTCACCTCACTGCCCCACGCGTCTTCATCACCTAGCACCACTTAGTTGATGCGATACTTAAAACATGTAATATATATTTACGAGTACGTTTCGTTATACTTATAGTGTTATTAATACCAGAAAGGCCGGTGTTAGTTTAGATATGCTACAATAAAATATATTTTTAAAAACGTATTAATTAATCTTAAGGTAAATGCAAGGTACAATTATGAACAGTTTCCGAAGTAACCCAACGACGCTTAAAATAAACTTCATTTTGGTTATTTAAATATACGACGAATGTTAGCGTTAATAAGTTTTTACTAATACACACATTTATCTATTTATATAGGATGCACTTATTCCAAAATACTACATAATTAAACAAAAGACACAAGAGAGGTGTCAAGGGACACCCGGATGGAACGAAGTTCCTTTCGATTAATTAGTGAAGATATTGTAATAAAATGTTATTTCTTTTAATTGGCAACACTAGCGTGTCGGACAACTTCCGTCTGAATTTTTTCCGTCTAGCCTCCTTCGCAACGCGCGATAAGGAATTTCGTTCCAACAACGCTGCGAGACATTTATATAATTTGCATCGGTCACATTTGGCCTCATTCAAAACATATATTTTTAGATCATTCGGTAACGAGACGAGACGCAGCAATCAATGCGGTGACTAGTTCGCGACAGCATTGAACGTTCGTCCTTAAACTTTTGAACAAAGACGAAGACGTTTACGGAAAATTAAAATGTTTTTACTACCGACACTCGCCGAATAAACGGACCGTCGGCCGCACTCGAATCTGAACCCAACACGCAAACAGATAAAGGTGAGCGGCTCATTACCGCGCGGCCGTCCGCTCGCGTTATTTATTGCACATTGCGTAGATACCCGTTCCCAGACGTTATTCTAATATAATTCGTATATCGAAATGCCGAATGGTTTTAATAGAAATCACTGACATTGTTTATGTTTGAGTACCGTCTTCCTAGCGGTTCCCAAAGTTCGGTGTTGCGTTACATTTCGAAGTGACTTTCACGGTATTTTTTTTCTTTAAATCGATTTTTTTAATATTTCAAGCAGTAAATTTTGATTGTTATTTATTTTATTATTATTACAAGGATGACTACATAGTTTTTATAGTATTAGTGAAGTTACGGTTGTGAAGAGATTTTTTCAGTTGGAAATTGTTTGGCGAATAATTGATAATGCAAAAATATTAAATAACTGTAATAAAACTAGTCATTCATAAAGTTCTTAATAAACATATCTCCTTCTATAGGCCGTGGTAAACATTATGTGGTATGTCTACGAAAGCTGCCTCCCGCGCTACAGCGTGTAGGCGCGCTACGCAACCTACGACTTTCGTTTGTAAACTTTGAAACGCGCTGCCGACACTCGGAGTCTGGTGTTTTATGGCGTATTATGCTATAATAATATTTTTTACTTAGCACATTTGTTTATACCTGTTGCGCAGTGCTGGCATACATGTGAGCATGCGTTGATTTGTGTATGTGTGTATGCCACATATGTGGGTGTGTGTGAGTGTGTATGTGTTGTGTGTGATGCGCGGGCGCCTCGCCGGTACTTGTAGGTATGCGATAAAACGTGATTTTGTCATCTGTAAATGAGATACGTTTATGTTGTATTCGGGCTCCATAAATATAAATGGATAGAATGTTGTTTCAATTTATCTTTGCCATTATAATTAAGATGCTTATTATGTCAATACCGCTTTTGAAAGAAGGAAAATATTAATATTGATTTGAAACTAACTGCACATAGTTATTAATTTTACTAAAGCTTTCATTTTATATTTTATTATTATATAAAAAATCAAATCTTTTACAGCAGCATTATATATGCAAATGTAAACCGAATTTTATTCAGCACTAGTAGCTACAAAAGGCCCTCAAATTCTTAGAACACTATTTTATTTTTCGCAATTTAATTTTAGTGGTACATTTAAATTGTTTACCTCAATGTAATATAAAGCTTATTTGTAATTGGAATGGAACAAGAGAAACCAGTGGAAGACAAAAATGTCGTTGTTTTCGTAATATACATATATCCCAAAGTAATAAACTCGCGTGGTTTTATGTTTATTCGCGGTAGTGTTCAGTTACACGACTAGTTTCGTTCTTGGGTTCAATGTCTACTTCTTGGGTTCTTGGGTTTTTGGGTTCGATGTCTCTGTTCACTCGTGATGCTCCTCGGAGCTTTGAGGCAAGGAGATTCCTATTTTTATAACTATATTTACTATATCAATATTGATATTTTAATGATGATAAAAATGTTTTGATATATACATATGTGCAATGTTGAGTACCAAAACAGATATTAATTTTAAATATTTTACTGAAATGAATGTTATTTTTTGTGCAATATTTAAGCAGTAATACATAACCATTATACTTTTTATCGAATCTTCGAAATTAAATTTGTACTCCGTAAAGAGCAGCTAATGGATTGAACTAATAATCCTATAAAATCTATTAATGTACCCATATTTGTGCAAATAACAGTCTTTGTGCAAAGTAAAAATGCAGTAATACATTCTCTAAACCGAAAAGGTTTCCGACTCCCGATCAACGGAATAGGATTTTGCGTTTTCGAAATGGCGGCGGCGGTTTAGTGCGACGGCCAATTAGCGACGCCGGTGAGGCTTTTGTTACAAATGATTTATGCGCACTGATTTCGGATTTGTAATAACGATATTTTTAACCGTTCGCCCCCATAGCGTTTGTTTGTTACGAATACGTTTCTCGTTCAGTGCGTCTACGAGCGTCGAATGTGTTTTGATTTTATTATCGTTCTCATTTCGTTGCAATTCCTCTTTTAATTACAATCAACATTGTTACTGATTACTTGCCCTCCCGATGCTAATGTCGACAGTGAGTGAATTCAATTCGCGTAGTTATTGGTAAGCAATACAACTTATTGTCCGAATCGTGTTCGATTGTCAAACAAGTGTTCCTAAGACGAGTCTAGAAATTCCTCAATTCTGGAATCATACACAGTTGTGTTCACATTGTTAATTTGACGTTAAGTTTCCCGTTGATGGAGTTGTAAGTTTCTCAGGACTGCCATGCTGTATAGATTAAAAGCTAGCACGCCAAATGTCATAAGTACATCAGAAAATCCTCTTTTAGTTTCCAGACTAGAATTTTAGATATGTGAATATATCTGTTCCAAAATTAATACAGACAATGAAAAGAAATAAAAAATATAGATCAATGTTCTGAGGTAATATTGCATATCGCAACATACGATTGTGAATATATAACAAATAAAACGTGTCGCTAGTAATTTATAGCGTTTTATAATCGAACACTTGTGCATAACTTGAACGTATTTCATAATGACCTATGAAGAGAAACTCTATGAATAATGACTTCACTGAATCATCATCATTATTATTATTATTTATATCTTTATGCTTTTGCGTGTGTTGAGTGCAAAGACATCTATAAATTATGAAGTCAATTTATTTAAATCACGTTCGTTTGGGTACGCAATTTTCTTTTTATGATGCATTGATTTTGCATTTTTCTAAAATGTCACTACAATTCGATATTTGCATTGACAAATTACTCAAAAATGTATGTAAATGAATAGATAATTGGGAGACTTTAACATTTGTTATTCTTTTTACAAACGTCTTTATTGCGTCTTTCACCAACAATGATAGGTCTCTTGTTTTCTCCTTTCCATTTTCTTCTTCTGCAGAAACGTTCCATTATTTTATCCTGCCAGTCGTCTCAGGTAGCCGTTATTATAAACGTAAAAGTATTGAGTACATTTTTTTTCATTTATCTTCCAATCTCCTTTGCAAGCTCGAGAAAGAAACATAATTTATGGTTAATTGAACTTACCTTAAGTGAACTTCAACCAAAATAATAATAATAAGCAAACGCCTCCGATTCATTGAGTCCTCGTGGTGCAAATCTAGCAGAACTTAGGTTATTTCTGATAACTGCTTTAACCCTAATTTTATTAAAATATTTGTCAATTAAGTCTGTGGTGACATACCAATAGCTGACCAATAGCTGGCCCTAGTTTGTTCTGCAAATTTTCTAAGCAACCTGAAAATTTTCGGGCAGTAGACATTTGGCGAGCAAGGCCTCCTTTTGTTCTTTCATTAGGCCTTCGATGAGTATCTTAGCCCAACGTTCAGAAATTTCTTTCGGCATTTTCGCTCCAAACATTTCATCCGGATTTCTAGCTTCCCCGAGGACTTCCAGTATTAACTTAATTTAATACAATTATTCCACTTAAATACACTTAAAAATATAAACAAGCGCAGCGAGTACAAATTATGCAATCACACAGAGAACGAATGAGCGCCTCCTGTCACTCACTTGTCTTTATTGCTTTATTTTTAGGTTAAAATGGGATCTAAATTTCGTGTGATGATCCAGTACCTACGTAAGGAAACGGAATATACCTATGAGTTATTAAATCTCTACGGATGCAGTAACGAAGGATCATTGTATGTAAACTATTTAAAATGTATTTGGATGTGGTAACATTCATATGACCACTGGACCACCGCGCATTGCCCTGTAAAAGGGAGAAAATTAAAAAAAAATGAAAAGAAGAAATGTAAAAGAAACTCGCTCATTAAACAGTAAAAGTCCATTACTTAAGTTTAAGGTAGTCAATTAAACTCGCCGGTAACGGGTGCGTCGCGGTCCGGTATAAATTATAGGAGTTTCTATTAATTGGTAGACCACACGCATCGCCGTAGCTGTTCAATACGTGTTTGCGTAGTCGCACCACAGTTCGATTAAACTCCGGATAGTCTAAGCCACTGTTTCACAACGATTTTTATGTCGCGACCCAAGGAAAATACAAGATTTTGTTAAAAAAACATCTTATTCACGAATTATAAAAGCTTAATTGTTATATAAATAAAGCTCTCAGTAATTTTTTCATGCAGTTATTATATGGTACACAATATGGTCGTATACAAGTACATAAAAACGTATTCCCTCAATAAAATAATCTTGTTCAATTGCTGTTGTATTAACAAGCTCAAATTTGTTTACACAGTAAATTAGTTGAAAATAAATAATAGTTTGAGAAACGATGAACAATAGTATTCAGTTAGTATGTGTACTTGTACAGACTGATCCTAAAACACGGTCAAAATATGGTTAGCATATTTTCACACACAACAACCTGAATTAGGGGCTTATTAATTCTTTTTACCATTCTCGGTAATGAACGTCGAATTTCAACCGAGATATTTAAAAAATCATCGCGACGAATATGTTTTATCTCCGAAATATGGCCTCGTGATGTTTAATCAGTTGAGTTTATTGGTGGCCTACTACGCCTTATCCAGAAATGAAGAAACTCTAATTTCTTTTACAATCAGACTTTCACTGTCTTTGATTGCTTTAAATTATTAACATTTCACCCAACATACAATAGAAAATTGTTTATTTCTATACTGTTAAGCATAATACAGGAAATTCATAAAACTTTCGTCGCAATAGCATTTTGGGATATCTCTGAATACAAAGAAAAATAGTCGCACCCTTCTTTTATACATTTTTCTTACTTGGGAATGGAACCTCCGACCTCCAGATCCGTAATCGGTTCATGAACCACTGTATCAACGCGCCTGATAAATTGGTTAGCAAGAAAGCCGCTACGTGGAGCATGCTTCAGTCCGCTACACACGATCTAAGACCTGTGCTGCGGAATAAAATTGAAGCTGTGTCTATAGGATAACAATGAAAAGACTAAAACAAGACAATAGTAGGATTTTACGGAAAATCTGTAAACAGGGAATTTTGCGATGTAACAAAATTTAACGACCCCATATATAGATACGAGTAGGTCGCGCCCCGAAATGAAAAACGTATTTGGCGTGTCGCTGAAACGAAAGGCGAATGAAAACTTGACTTTACGCGTTCAACTTTCCGTAGTTGAAAACTTTTTATTCGGCAGACAATAAAGCGAAGAGTTCGGCCGCTATCAAACCGGGAACAGGGAGTTTGATTCCTCCCCTTTATTAATACCGGATTTATTGGTACTTTATTGCCGCTTACCGGTTTTATTGAACATTTTAACGATTCACAATTTTACTATCGTATTTTTACGTACGCCTAGTTGGGTTAATTAGCTGGCGCGATTAAACGCTATACGATCTCTGTTGATATCGACGCTTCGGGGAAAGTGCGGGGAATAGTGCCTTATGGTTCAGTATGTACTTTGTTGTGTTCCTTATTTAAATACGGTAGCAAATTTTTGATTTCACTATTGGAATAATGTGACATCATGTCCTGTAATTTTTTGACAATAGCAAAAATAACATTTGAATAGAATAGTATAACACAGCTGTTTAAGGATGTACTGTAAAAATCATCATCTTTATCATTATCATCATCATCATCATCATCACCATCATCATCGTCTCAGCCTCTGCCACCATAATTTTTTTACATGTACTGTAAAAATATATTCATATAAAAATCCACCCAATGTTTTTCAATACATACGAGGGAAATTCAGCGTTTCGCGTTTCAGGCCAACGGATCCCCGAATCGCGCACTCAACACCGATACATATTCGTCGGCCACTTGCTTCAGACACTCGCGGTAAACAATTTTTATTCGAGCCATCAGTCTATTATCAGATGAGATTGTCTTGCGGCGTCCAATCGTAAACGCACGTTTATTGATGTACGCCAGTCATGTTTATACGTGTATAATAACTGGAATGAGCGTTTTATACGGACGGCGATCTGTTTATCTAGCATCGGGAATATTTCTTTTTATATCGGTACGCGTTGTTCTGGCGATGTTCTCGTGTACCGTTTTTATGTGTATCGGATGATTTTATTGTTACTCAACGCATTTGTTTGCCGTTCGTCAATAAAGGTGAGCGCGAGTTCGATTCTCGATTGATACAACTTTAGTGTTCGATAGTAAATGTGTTGACGAAAATATTAATTGCGGGCCGTTGTGAAGTTATTGCGTCGTATAACCAACTGTATGTTATTGTTGATATTAAAACACAGATTGATACTGGTCGCGCTGCTGTCAAAAAGACTGGAGATTTGAGTTTAGACAACTATTCTCTATATGAGGAAGTATAACAATGAATCCAGACGACCAGTAAGTGCACAGAAACTGCATCAAAATCGCTTCAGCCGTTTAAACCAAGAAGAGTAACGAACATACCCATCCAGCTATTTTATATATTAAGATCGAGCTACAGCAAATTGTTTGTGAATAGCAAAAGAATGACCGCTACCTCTTTGGGATATCTGTAGGCAACATCTAATAGAACTATAGAAATGAGACTTTAGTGTCAATGCTGTTAATTAGGAAGAATTTTAAGTTGTAGCTAATATTAAACAACACGCTTTTCAAAAAGCCTCAAATTGTACTCAATTTCCGAAACAGTTATCCTCTAAAAGCTCGCAAGTGCCACGCTATACGAAGACATTTTATTGTCTATATATTTACACGTAGCGTCGATATTGTTCCGAGTATGTGTTATATTATAAAACTTGTTTGCGTACCTGTAGCCTACATATGTACTACACGCCATATACGATGGTTCTCGTTTGGGCCGCATCTCGTTATTTCTGCTTTATTGTATGAATACGTAATGTAATGGCCGCGATGGCACGTTGCGACACCGCCAATTGCCGAACTTAACGCTTAGTACGGTACATTCGCAAAGACTAACAATTAACGATAGCTCCAATCGATATCCTTTATTGCCTACGCACGTTGTGTTCTATCAGCGCACGCTAGAGACGCCACACGCAGCCGAAATGCATGCTTATCTGTTCTTCCGGTTAAGTTTTCTGCATACTTACCGCTTTCGATGTATGAAACGATTAAAAATACGTTTATTTACGTAAATAACGAAACCATTCATATGCCTGCTGAAGCTCTGTGTCCATTAACCCTGTTTATAGCTGTGAGATGTTGGCCCAAATTTAGTCACCGATGTAAAGACTCGCCAAAACGTTAACAATAAAATAGTATTGTATTTTTCATCGGCACTGCGCAAGCGCATGAGTCGGCGCGTCTGCGAGTCGTCCAATCTCTATCGCCATTAGAATAGAATTTGATAAGTAGGTTTGTGGCATATGCTTGTTTATTAGGATCCCATATCTTTATTATTCAAATTTTCCCGCCCGAACCGGTCCAAGTTGAAGATAATTGCGTCGGTGTGTACATCGCTTTATGCGGCGGTTTTTTTCTCTCTCCCTCTCTCTCCGTAAATGTTTCTTGTATGTTTATTTCTCACATTAATTAGTCGTTAACAGGCTCGGTATACTAAAGCGGCAGATAGTTCGGTAGGCAGGTAAGTACCCGGTCGTTTGCGACTAATCAACACGAATTAGGCGCTTGATTCTACTAACGATTCGAACTTTCGACAGTGTTCCGAATAGGTTTCATTTTTGTCGGTTACGGTTATATATAACCGTCGAGAGACCTATAGAAGTAGACTTACAAGGATTAATTAGTTTTTGCAGGATTTTTCAAAGAACACGCCCAAGGAATACTTACATAGTGAAATTGTCATACATAATAGTTTTAGTGGTACACGAAATGTCATATTTACAAGTAGTGACCGTTACCACTAGAAATTTTAAAATAGAGTCAAACCGCGGTGCTTGAAATCAAGGATTATAATACTTTTTATGTTTTTGACTCCGACAAAGTCCACACCAGACTCCGACAGAGGCGGCTCCAGTGTCCAAAAGAGATTGTGAGCCCTGACTATCAGGTCGTCCGTTTCCCCGTTCGCGAGGTTAAATAAAGCAATAAAAAAATCATAATTCCTATTGAACTTTTTGCTGTGGCATGTTTATTAACGTACGTTTTTGTTTTAATAGCCCGCGCATCTCGCTGTGATTGAGATAGTCGTGCACGCTGTAGCGAATACTGTTTCCTCTATTATATGTTAGTGCGTTCATTTTGATAATTCGTGCAATAGAAACATGACAGAACGTTGTAAAGGAAACACGATTTTTTTTTGTCGATGAATACATTTAATTCAATTTATGTATTCCAATCTAAGCGTTTATAATTGTTCTATTCCAAAAAAAAGCTCTGTTAGTATCTGCGGGAAATTGATTGCATTGAAGCTTGTTCGGTCAGTTTTGAAAAGAATGTTATTAAAAACATCGGACAAATATTTGTTCTTGGTTGGAATCGAACCCCCACCTCCGGTTCGGACTGGCTAACAACTGAACCGGTCTATGAGTCTCATTAGCCAAATACAAATAAAAAAAGTTGATAAATGCCCCAATACTGTCCATCAATTCGCACTGGCGCAGCGTTGCGAAATATGCTCCTGGCCTTCAGCAATTACAGGAAAGACCAGTGCCTGATAAGGCTTACATTCAATGTTTTTTGCTGGAAATCGAACGTATTTAATGGTTATATGGTTAGGTCATTCATAGTTATATTAAATTGCATTTGATCGTTGAATATATTAAGCCGCTATTATCATCGCGTTTCTTTGCTTCCTTGATTATGTTATTATGTTATAAGGTATCAAGCGTAAATTCGAAAATAACGTAATAATTCCAAAAAACCCTTATCGGTCCGTCATTAGAGCGTCGTTTGACACAGATTTAATTACGTACAATGGTCATAAACGTCTGTAGAAAGGGCCCGAAATGTCCGACGTATTAATTATTTATCGATCGACGATTTCCTTAACACGTGAGAGAACGCAACACTAATGGTTGGTTACAACTTTAATATCGTAGGCTTTGAAGTTGATAGCTACAGTCGTGGGTAGCGGCTTCGATTCTCATTTGTTACAAATATTAGTTTTTTTTGCACAAGACACATTTATCTCCTCTATCTAGAGATGTGACAACGAACATTGTGTCATCAGACTGTTAAATAGCAATTATTTTTGGTTTTATGCACGCATTCACATGTACCTAATAATAATCCTCGAATGAGTTCAAAACATTATTATTCTAAAACTATGAGATGTATGAGATGTGTGTAATTCGTTAAAATTCTACGCGAGTCGCTGCGTTCACCGTAAGCGATCGTCTATTCGGACGCAGCTTCAGAAGGCGGCCCACGGGCGCGCGAAACCTAAAACCGTCTCAATTGTGCCATAAAACACTAACAGTCGCACAACATATCGTGTATACACCGAATACACTTCAGTAGATTTCCATAAACAAGGCGGATATTACACGTCGAGCGCGCACCGACGTGTGGGCTCCGAGTTATTGGCCGAATGCTAATGCGCCGCGCAGAATGTGGAAACGATGCTACATATGTCATATTTATAACGCAAATGATCCAGTTCTGTGTCTTTGTCAATAGCGTTTTAAGTTATTGCCTGTCGGGGCGCGCGCTTTGTTATTATCTATGTAAAGTTTATTTCGACATGCCTACGTTTATGTTTTTTTTTGAAACACTAAGCTCGCGGCTAATTCGGAAACTTATGTCACGCACATAAAATCATCGATTTCACAAGCCCTTCATATTAATTTTATCGCCATAGTTCGTGAGCAAGTTAGCAGTGTTACTATCAATGCAAGTTATTCTGTATGAATACACGAGACTTCCATCTACATATACGTTACGGTTTGGTGGTTAACACGGCAGCTCTATGCACCTTCTCTTGAAGCTGTTTTAAGCCGCCTCACAAGCATCATTAAATGATTTAATGATCAGAACCGGAAATCATTAAAATCACTCGAATCATCCACGTCTTATGAAAGCTCAATAATTTGGATGAATGCTTAGAGCCCACTGCCGCTTCATTACGGGAATTGGTTACGTTTTTTTATAATACTAAATTAACCCTATAAAACAAACATATATTATTAGTTCACTAAGCGTTCCTCTTTCTTGAATTACATAGGTCTGTTCCTAGCCTGGAAGTGATGTAGGACCTTCGAAAACACCAGTTATCATATCCGACAACCCAGTTCAGACCATCGGAGGAATATAGTGAGGAGACCGGAGTCTAAATAAATGGAACGAGATCTACATCTAATAGAGCATATGCCTACGGCGGGCGTCTTAAGTGATATACGATTAAATTAAAATTTACTGCAAATCGACCTCATAACCAATCCATTCCAATTTGCATTTCCGTTGATTGCGTATACAATTTCGACATTTCGACGACTTTTTCATAAACTCGTTAGCTGATGTACCTACACTTCACATTGCATCATATCGTAAGGTCCCGTAATGCGCGGCTCATCTCATATTAATTGTCCCTCTTATCGAACGTGTTCTTGGCACGACGAATGGACACTGGTTTACGGTTATGTGACACTAGCTCGTACTCCTGTGCACTTAAGAAGATGCATGCTTCCTTAAATTTAAATTTGTACCTAAGTTTATTTATGTAATTACATAAACGCTGTGCTACATGACGTCAACATTAGCAAAGAGAGAATACAGAATTACGAGTATTTCTTTTTAATTGTCGTTTCCTGCTGATTCTAGTGCCAAGTGTTCATAATTTTATCGAACTAGCAAGGCACTGTAGGATATGACAAAGAAGTACAGCTTATTTACAGCCTCGACCGGGAAATATGGCTTAAATGGATCCAAACAAATAACATACCGCTGAGAGTATCATCTGACATAAAAAATACTATTAATTTATTCCAAGACCTTACCTCGTAGCCCTCGATAACGATTAATCTCGAGGAACGCACATGGGCCAACTTCGGTAACTTCGTAATAGATTTAATTAACAGTTGCCACACAATATCTTCAGAGAACATTTTCCCCGCGTCTCATTATGTGTAACATATCGTTTACACACGGAAATAATTTGCATTTCCCCCCCTTTCTGATTAATTGATACAAAATTCAGCTATTATCTGAGCGGAGATCTGGCGCGTGATGAATAGATCTGTTCGACCCGTTGGCGGCGTGGCCTTTCACTGGACTTTCGTATTTTATTGTCTTGTAACGATCAACCGTTGAGTCTATAAAGCATTCGACGAAATATATCATTGGTTTACTGGATGACGATTGTTGAACAAACGTTGACGGCCACGCGATGTCAGTCTGCCGTCTGGTGATCCAGTGCAGTGGAAAAGATGGCTGGCTCTTCTCATGACTTAGTAGGCGATAAGATTTAGCCATTTTTGTCTTGCTTCGTACTTCGGTTCAGAAATGAGATACGGAGCTGCTCTTGTCGTACTGCGTTTAAGAGATGAGATGTAGCTCGCTCTTGTCGTACTTCCGTTCAGAGACGAGCTACGGGGTTGCTCTTGTCGTTCTCCGGGTAAGAGATGAGATGGGTCGTTTTTTCCTAACTCGGGTTAATCAAGCACAAAACCCTCCGTCACCGCTACAGTAATAACCCTAGACCAGATAATTTGAAACACAAAAATACTCGTAACAAATTGGTCACCAAATGTCATTCACAGAAAGGTCGACGAACTCTTGTTTTGTTTATTAAACATATTTTGCACATGGCATATAATCAACTTATATCGTAAACTTTTATTGTTAATGGGTAGCCTTAGATCAAAGTTTTAGTAGATTAATTTTAAAGTATTTCAAGTAACAATTAGTGCTATTTATTTTCAAACATTCCAGTAGGTATTAGTGGCAATAAAATCTTTTAGCGTTACAAATCTTCTCCACTTTGGTGGATTACCGGTTTGACCGAGTTAAATCCAATTTAAGTGTAGTGCCATATATATCTGTTGGACTACGAAATAATCACCATGTTTTGTGTGATTTATTCAATTCCAGGCACATCAAATGACGCCGATCTTAATTTGTTCAAGACGTCACACATCACCAAAAAGTCATTTTATTTGCAGATGATGACATTTTCTTTAAATCGTACTGTCTCGTATTCCGTGCGCAACAAGGTTCTTAATTCTAAAATCGTTTCGTTTACAACCGTATTCTTATATCAACCGTCGAGTTACTTAGTTATGCGCGATTTTATTCACCTGAATATTCAATAACTATCAGTGGACACTGCGACACTTTTAACTCTTTTATTGTTTCTCACGAAATAAATAACTAGGCATTTGTCAACCTTTCCATTTTACAATCTCTCCCCATTTATATATCAATTAAAAACATGTATAAACGATTTAAATTCTACATTTTAACGAGCCCATTTATATTTAGAAAAGCTGTGTCGAAGTAAAACGTACGCCGTCTTCTAAGCGACTCTCAATGTTAGGTCTTCCTTGGCGCTTCGTGGTTTCGTACATATACAGATGTACGCTTTGATTGTTGGCTTTAAGAAATCTCATTAAAACATAATATTATGTACATGGCTGGCCTAGAATAATTTTCCTACAACAATCTTGACTAACCCATATCCCTAACCATTAATGGCGCGAGTGATTTTGAATAAAAATTTCAATTACGGCTTTGATTATCATCACGTTTTATCGAAGTTAAATTTCCTGGAGATACAAATTATACAGGGTTACGGCATACGTAGATTGAAGTACATATGTATTTAGTATTTCTTCCTTGCTTCAATAATGTCACAAATGGTATTTCATTCATAATAGATGTCACCACTGTCGCAAACTGTCAAATCACTGCCATTTAAGAATCGGAGCAATTTCTAAAATTTCCTATCGCGTTACAGAACGCGTATCTCAATAGTAACGAACTTATCCAATTCCGGTCCTAACGCTGTACTTTCAAATTCTTCTTCAATCTACCCGCATTCAAACTTCACGTTTTCCTCGCAACGTAAACAAATTTAGTCTTTATCTCTATAATGAATTATGTTTGAAATTGCCGTGAACCATTCGTGGCATCGAACGGCCCAGCTGTGTGAGCTACCGTACGTTTAATTTTAAAATTCTGATTTCGTCGATATCATTTCTCTTAGCGGAAACACTTGGCCATTATGAGCATGTTACCAGTATAGAATGTCTCTCGAATGTAAACATACGTTCGTTTATTGTTTGCGGACACGCTCATCTATGTCTTAATAGAACACTAAGCAATGTTCCGAAAATTGTTACTTCAAAACTACTTCTTGTTCAGTGAGCTACTGTGCTGTTATATATAACCCTTATAGGCAAAAAACGGAAATATCCTAATTTTTAATATGAATGCTATTGAACTACGGACCTTTATAATCATATTAATATTATGCACAATGAATCTCCGTTGAATTTCATTTTATTTTAATCACGCACAGCACGAAACGTTCAGTAAACTTTAGACGACTAAATTAATAATAATAAATAACCTAAGATATTTTTTGATATTTCCGCCTTATTAGAACGTTTGATTGAATTTATGTCACATTTTCCGGACGAATTTCTTTCGGCCATTAATTAGATTGTCCGTTCCCGCGCACTTAATGCTCCCGTATTTTTGTCGCGTAGCGTGGTTTATTGGGTAGATCAGCTATAATGTATTCAGATTGCAGATCTAATGATTTTAATTAAGCGGCCGATAGTTTTATGCCCAACACGCCTATATTTTTTCCAGTCTCGCTTGTATAACGGTACAAAGTCTTCGCCACAAATATTTTATTACTGTCTTTGTGTACTTATTTATTACATTGTCCAATATTAATGGTGCGATGGGATTTTATAATACCACGAGCGTTGTAAGACTCTGGTGAGGCGTGATTGCGTTCACCATTTTAATATTCGTAACGCGCCGTGGGAGTGTCTATTGACCAATATTTTGCTTCGTGCTCGTACATACATACTTTAGGTAATTTAAGAGCAAAACATTTTTTTTTCTAAACGAATGCCTCATTAACCTTGCGATCTAACAATTGTTGTATATCGTTTTCAACCAGATTATGAAATTTTGAAACAATAGTCTACGACGCTTGCTAAATGCACCCAGTTTGACCGAAAACATAAACCAAGGCGCGCAAGCTTCCGCGCAAAATATTCCTTCGTGGTACACCAAATGACGTTTAACTTTTTTTAATCATGAGCAAATGCGTGTAGCAATACTTATAGACATAACTAGTTATGCAAAAAACATTGCTAATATTTAACACATCTACAATTAAATTAAAACAAAAATACATTTAGGCGGAATTAAGGCACATTTTAAAATTCGAATGATACCGTCCGTTATGTTAGATATGTGAGCGATATTTTGAATTTAGAAGTAATATTAATATCAACAGAATTAGATAAGACGTTACTTATATTTATATTATATTCATACGTAGTTAATATGAATAGAATAATTATTAGCACAGAAACGTCGTAACATTTCCTCAGAAATGATGGTTCATATCTTAACAGATAGGCGCATACGTTGCCGATATACCTACTTAGCAAATGACGAGAATTGCGAATACGATCTGGAAGTGTCCGTATTAATAAATTATGTGTAATGTGTACAGATTGTGTAATAATTGATTTGATTTCAATTTTAATACCTCCAACATACTCCACCGAAACTAGTCAATATTAGTAATACTAATGTAGGTACATTAGTGTGTGCTGATGTGTTATGCGCAGGACATGCTGTGTTTTTTTTCGATATGAACAGACAGATGGACGTTGTTTTGCGGATATCACCAAATGCGCATCACGTGCAGCAAGTGCCGCTTACCGGCTCGCCGCCCGGGACTGGGGTTCTGTGCGCGGTGGGTGCAATACTGTGGGGCCGAGCGCAAATTATATTTGTGATATGAATATCTTTACCCAGTAATAATAATGGTAATTACAGTAAATACAGATCATTATATAGAGCTCTATGACACGTAAGCTTCCTAACAATGTTTAACTTTTATGTAAAATGTAGTCGTATTTGTTTATTTACAATGTTGCACCCAAACCTAGATCTAGATGAAAGGGCAAATATAATGAAACATTCTCTTCCAGTCAGCCCTGGGTGACAGTGAAAGCGCGTGCTAGGTACTGTATGACGTAAGGTACAAGTGATATTTATAACATTAAACATTACATTGATATTTTATAAACGATATACGGAACCCGATTGCGATGCAAGCGCTACATGCATTTGTCGTTGAAGTCTGCAGTCGCCGGGGCTGCAGTTTTTTGCTCCACTTTTCGGAAGTGTAAGGAGCGTGCCATCTGGCGGATCGTGTTACACACTACAACCCCCTGCCCCGCGCCCCGCCCGAAGCGCGCCCCT
This sequence comes from Myscelus amystis hages, assembly GCA_018244895.1. NCBI lineage: Eukaryota > Metazoa > Arthropoda > Insecta > Lepidoptera > Hesperiidae > Myscelus > Myscelus amystis. The sequence goes on along the minus strand of DWQT01000059.1, from coordinate 4,783 downwards.
CCGCGCCCCGGTGACCTGACCCGATCGCGCGTATGTACGTTTCTTTGAATCCGATGAGGTTTTTGAATAGTTTCGACTGTTTTTGTACATACTATTCATGTTGACCTCTTTCTGTTTCGCTCTTTCACTTAACGGACTGGCCGTGAATAGAAATGCTTTGATTTGCGATTGTTTTACACAAGACAGCCCAGTCCTCGGGTCATGCAACCATCTGGATGTTCATAGATGCATATTATCTCTTGTGTTTGTGGATTTCGGGTATTGCGCTCGTACATACAAATTTAAGAAGCACAGATGATTTTAGATTAGTTTATTAATTAGTGCGATCCGTTCTGACGCGGATGTCGGCAATGAGATACTGACCATACATGGTCAAGTCATGGGCCGTCTAACGTAATGAACGATATAGGAACCGTTTCACATGTAAATGTACTTCTAAACGATATCTTTAGTTCTGACTGGTCACCGAAAGTTACCTTATTGTTACACGTAACTTCAATGCTACCAACGCGACCGCATTAATGTGCTGCGTACGTTTTTATTAAAAAGAATAAAAAAACTTACTTCGTTAGACTACCGAAATAACATAAAGATGTCATCCATATAAAACTTGATGTGTCGAAAACGCCAATAAATTAAATACTTGATAGGTCAATGGTAATTGAATCGTACTCAACGGAAGATATCGAGAGAATATTTCCTACAGAAAAAAAACCAGCACACTCTCAATAGAATTAATTACCCGACAGTTCCGAAGACCATTGTACGCCTGACACCGATAGACGAAACTATTATTCGACACGAAAATAACACGACAATAAATAGACAGATATGAATAAAGAGGGGGAAAAAAAGCGAGCCATTAAAATATTGAAGTACGTTTATAACGAACACATGTTAATTGCGGCCCCGGTATTGAGCTTTTTGAAGGTATAAAATTTTACAATCGCCATGGAATAGATGGAGCGATATTATAAATTTTTACAATCCGCCATGCCGGCCGGCCGTCTCGGTGATTGTAATTGCTAATATTATTATTATTATTGTCATATTGGTAACGAAAACATTTGTAAGTCGTCACTGCGAGCCGTATAAACCATCAAAAGTAGTAATCGTATACGTTTATGTGGTATGTGTAATTATTATTCATGTCAACAGGTCGTACGTTAGGAAATATAGCGTTCTTTCTAATATTAGTAGGTTGGGACGTAGGTTTTTAGTTTTTTTTTTCTTTAAATTTCATTTAAACCGCGCTACAACAGGCAGCGTGTGTGTATTCTTTGCACAATTCAGGTCAGCGCGGGTCAATAACATATTTATCACCGTAGATATGGTAAAAGAAAAATATTCAACGTAAACCCGACTGTGGCAGCGCCACTCAGAATTGGAAATGAATTTTAGATTTCATACATTTCGATTAAAATATATTTTGTTCAAATTACATAAAATCACTGCTGGACATGCTCAAAACAAATTGAACAAACACGTATGTATGTATATAAAGCCTGTAGAATTAAATGATACGCTGTTTTATATATTTTTGCGAAAGCTTCGCTTCACCGCATTTGTACCCATTAGTCTGATTTCACTTGTTTATAAACAAATTCATTTCATTTGACTTACTGCCTTGTTCTACAACATTTTAATCATTCTGATCATTCTGTAGAGCACAAACGGTTTTTCTATTATTAGTTTATAATAGCGCTATTTCTGATATTACTAGTATTATTCTCAAAAGGGTAGGCAGGCAGAGAGCACCGAGGGACGAAAATATGCCTATCCTTACAGAGCTGACATGGTACCTCTGGGTATTCTGCGTTCTCTGCCTATAACAATAATAATAATTATTATGAATGATATGAATTATTATTTTAAAATTTGTAAGTCTTAAAAGACAAATTTATACCATTAGACGTTTACGTCTTTGGCTTTGAATCGAAATTGCCAAAAGTATTGCAGCGCGCGTCATGTCGGCGCGCGCACCGTCCTCGTCGCTTGTTTTTATGTAAAAGCACGAGTATTTTTTGCTCACTGAATAAACAGACTGTGGGCGACAGATGTGATTTTGTATTTCAAGTGATTTTACGTAAGAATGTCGAATTTGCAAGTTTTTTTTTTCAGTATTTACGACCGATGCTTGTTTTTTGACATATTATACATATGTATGTACATAATATGTAGTAGGTATGTATATATACGCTTCGGTCGAAATGCATTTTTGTTCTATTATTTTTATAATCCCACTAGCTTTTTCTCGCGGGTTTGCTCGGGCAATAATGGAACTTTCGAAACACCAAGATCATAAAGCTAAAACCTTGTAAACCCCTCAATTTCCATACAATGTTACAACCCCGTGGAAACCTGATGATATTTCTCGACGAAACAATGTCAATCTGTCCGCAAGCCTTAGATCCATATCCGGCTTGAAGGATCAAGTACGGATCTTAATCAGTGTAGGCGCTGATGATTGCCATACCGGAAAAGAAGATTTTTAAAAGGTACTTTAATTTCTTGAGAACATGAAACCCACAATTTATCATGTATATACCATGACCAATAAATATATCGTTCACAATTTCTTTGAACGCGCAATTATTTATTTGATATACCTACAACATAGTAAAAATAAATACGGTGACTCGATTTTTTGCTACAAAAATGTCTGACGTATCGACTTTTCTCACGTGAGGAAAAAAATATTTTAGAAACGTATATTATAATTATTGATGTTCGAAATGGATAGAAATTGTTCGCGCCACAATGCGGGCGGGGTGGCGGACAATGGTTAAAAAATCGCCACTTTGCCCCGCGGGGGTACCTGCGACGAAATTATTTAATTCGGACCTTCATTAATCATATTTTTTGTGTGAAAGTCAGGTACGCACCGGGAGCATTGCAAGCAATGCTTTTAAGCTCTTTTTAAAGCTCCCCCTCATCCTAATATTGTAAAGATACGGTCTGTGTCTCCGATTCGTAAAAGATCGAGTTACTGCTCTGACGTTCCGTATAATTAATTTTCGTGCTGCGTTTCGACGTGGAATATGTTTGTTTTTTATTTTCAAATAAGTGTCCCATTTTACATGAAGATTAGGTTTGACTGACACTAAGTGTCCTATTCCTGAGCTCCATTCAAGGTCGACTGCGGAAATCCAGGTACCGTGTTAGCGGCCGCCTATGGCTACTGCCTGCTCGTATGTTCGTACACTTTCTATCTAACATGCAACTAAGCAATTATGCATTTGAAGATTATAGATTCCTATTAACTCTATATGCACTCACATGTCTACGACATTTTCTTATTTGTCTTATCTCTTAAGTGTTTTTATAATGACCGTAGATAAGAAGTGAATTATTCAAAATTTTCTTCGTTCAAACGTTATTTCCTCATTCGTTTGTACCTGTATTCGTTCATTCTTACGTTCCTGTAATCGTTTTGATTTCTCTATAAATTTGCACTAAATAAACTCCCAGTTAAGCTTGCTTTTCGATTAAAAAATAGTCCATTACTGTAATTATAAATTTAAATTAATTAAAAAATCATTAGTGATTGTGTTCATTATAATAATTATCAGTAATATAAACCGATGCAAAGGAAATAAAGACAATAAACCCACCCGCGTAACGGAATCCTAAAAGCTCTTTGTTCCCACTATTTTTATATAGCGAATCAGTGGAGGCCACCGGCGAAATACTTTTAAATGAAAATAAAAAAGAAACTCAGCTATTGTCTCTGGTTTTTATAACGGATCGTGCGCACAATATTACGTTACTGGCTTATGTCGAACCTCTGTCACGGCACGGGGTTGGCTTTTTTTTCTAAATATCAATATTTAAAAATGTTTATTCGTCGATTCTTTTAAAAGTATAAATTACACAACTCTCCATCCTTGTTGATTTTAACAGTTTGAGGAACTTCGCCACGAGCACATTGTATGTATCTCTCTTAATACGATTATATGTAGGATGCCTGTCACTCGTCAATTTAGATATAAACACATATTTGTTATCCGTTTATGATCTTAATTTAGTGTTCCAAGTGTTCACATTTATTACCTCAATAATTCATTGAAATTATATACAATTTTCAAGTACTATTTTTAGAAATTTCATTTAAATCAATGCATACTCGTAAACATTCATAAGTCAGTGAATTGCGAATTTTGTTATTTAATAATTCCTCTTGGTACTCGTGTCGATTCTTAATGATGCAATCGGCTTCCGCTTCGAGTTGTAACTCTGTTGGTTTCGAAAGAGCGTTGAAGTTTGAGTGGCGCTGGCTTTCGAATAGCTTTACGCTGCTCCTTTTAAGGGAATACATATTCAATTTGGAACAGTTGACAGGCCGGCGCACAGGTAGTGCGTTTTTTGTAATATTTACGGATATAACACCGGGTCGTTATGACGGCTATTATTTCTTGTTATTCCACGGCGCTGTGCAGGTAGAATGATGTTAAGTAATTTTATGTATTTGATAGTGAAGTGGCGATCTCCACTGGGAGATTAAATGACCTGTACATCACTCTCTTTCGCTGCAATAACCTGATATTATTTTTCTAGTTTTTGCGGATTCGGCAACCTATCGTTATATCGTTGCATTGACTCTCCACTGGCTTCTCGGCTGAGTGGTTAAAGACCGTGATCGCTATACTGGAGGTCATGGGTACGATTCCCACCCAGGACATTTGTGTGATAAGTAGGTATATATGGTTTTTTTTTACTCTTGAATGGTCCTCCGTTGAACTGGGTCTTCTCTCATAGTGAGAGGGCTTAGGCCATAGTCTAC
>DWQT01000058.1:0-34055 GCA_018244895.1 Myscelus amystis hages | reverse complement strand
GAAATGTAAATAAAGGGTAATTAAATAAAGTCACCATTTTCTGTAACAAATTCGTAATACTTAATTTTTTTCATTATTCTATAATTAGTTCGTGTAGTAATACCGTCTTTTATATTTATTACTTGTACGACCATGATGTTTCACATCTGCCAGGGGTCCCGTGACGCCTCATTTTTTAATCGTTTGTTCTTTTTCAGTAATCTTACGTTAAGACCTGCAAGGAGATTAAATTACATACCACATAGAATTTAAATGGATATATCCTAAGTCGTCCACGTAAAGTGTAGGAATCATTCTCCGCATTCCGCTACTGCGCCATTTAGCTCAGTAAGTGGCTTACGTCCAGTGAGTTGCTGCTCAAGCTAATTTCCCAGTCATTACCGGGAAAGCGTAAACCAAATGCTTTAAAGAAACTCAATCCTTTAAATGATTTAGTACTATTCATTGGCGCTGAAATCTCGGCAACTCTTAAAGCCGTGCGCTACAATGTAAACAGAAATGGCGCTTACCTGATAAATGAGGAAGATTTACACGACATCAATGTACATAAAACTATTATAAGTTTAGAAAAATGCGACATTATTCAAAATAAATATAAGTTATAATGCAAGGTTTACAATCCATTGCATTCCTATGTTATATGTGATAGAAATTTTAGTTGTTTGTATGGTTAGTGTGAAATAAATTTACTGAGTTCAAAAAATACATTCAAAGGCATCAATACATTTTTATATTTAAAATTTTCTTCAATCATTTCTATACCTTATATAGTCTACGGTTGAGCCGCAGAAAAAGTAACTGACCGAGTTCTACAATCCGGCCTAACGAGCTCTTTAGGTAATTAACTATTTGTTTCGAAGTCAAAGAGCCAGCTCTGCGTCAGTCACGGGCCAGGTGTAAGTCATGAACGCATCCGGGTTACACCAACTGAAAATATACCGTTATAGTTTCAGTAATTAGAACGGATACAATGCTGTTTATAGTAGCTGTAAACTATTTGATAACAATAAAAAAATTATTACGAACACTCAGCTTAATATAAATTTAATGATTGGTACGTGTTGCTTAAACACTTAGAATTTGAGATTTATACAGATACCAGATAGTGTACAATATTAACTATAAGTGTCAAAGTATGGATTACGACAACGATCACTCTGCCTAAGGGGTGGTTGGCATTCAATGACAAGCCGTTCACGGCTTGCACCGGCACACAATATTTGGCTTACGCGATGGTAAGTAGAGCTTTAACTCGATGAAAAACACAAATGAGGTTTTTAATTGAATTTTTCAACACGCCGCCGGCGCGGTGGCGTGGACGCGTTAAACTGATTAAATTTTTCACCAGGAAATCTGTTAGATTTATTCTTCACTCTCATTTCGCCGCCTTTTGTTTCGCGAAGCGTTTTTCGGATTACATTTTCTAGTTCCGCTCATGGGCGGTGGTTTTAACTGATGACTTTTATAAGTGCCCGTGAATATAGACTCAGTTGTCCCGAATTTTGGAAAATCCTTAAAAACTTAATCTTATATTCGGACAAATTACTAACCGTCAAATAAAAAAACAATTACAAATCTATTCATTCTATTTTTAAGACCTTATCATGTTATATGACAATCAAAAGAAAATATGCTTTGCCTAATAGAAAACTCATCTGCCTGTTGGCCAGGTCACGGGAATAAAATAGAACATATTTTCCTGAAATGAGTATACATGTTCAATAGATAAGTATTATAGGTATAATATGAATGTATCCTAATAAAACAATTATTACAAACATGTTACCAGAGTCGAGAAATAACATTTTCCAAAGCTCCGACATACCGCCACAAAAATGATAATATACGTGAAAACAAATAACCTCTTGTGTCTCAATATCAGTCAGTTCAGAAGACACTTGAAACAATATTACAGTTTTGATGTAAAGCCGAATCATTATATAAGCCGGGAAATAATATTTCCTTGGAAACACATTAGTAATACGTGAAAGGAATACGCCGACAAATGAAACGCGTTATTTATTCAGTGTATAATCGGTGGGAAGGTTAAGAAAATAACTTGCAAAATTATCAATGTTGATATTCCAAATAAACTATTATATTTGGATGTCAATTCTAACTTAGGTTTTACTACATACATACTTAGGGGAGATTTTTATTCGTGGTGGTTTATTATTAAAGACTGACCATGTTTATGATGGCTATATAAAAATGTTAATCAACATCTCATACTTCTTTGCATAGTATAAAACAAAGTCGCTTTCGCTTCCTGTCCCTAGGTATGCGTAGATTTTTGAGACTACGGAACAGATTTTGATGCGTTTTTTTTTATACATAGAGTGATTCATGAGGAAAGTTTACATGTACAACTAGCTTTTGTCCGCGGCTTTGCACGCGTTGAAATTCAGCATTTCTTAATGGCAATAAGTAAAAATGTAGTATATGAAGTTAGATATTCCAAAGTCAACAGGAAATTTTCACGGTATAGGAAAAGGGGAAATGTTTTAGTCCGAATTAAACGCGCGCGAAGCCGCGGGCAATAGCTAGTATCGTATATAATGTATTAAGTCACAATCTGGTCGTTGATCTATCTTAACTACTACATTAGACTAATCGCTTGCCTTAGGAGCCCTAATTCGATCTGCAAATTAATTAGCTCTACGAAGTCAACTCGTCGGGATGTCCTAAGGTTGATTTTAATGGTATTTAGTCTGAAGTTTGACGGTAGCTTGATTTGCTTACATACACGGCGTTATTAACTTTGATGTCTTTAATTTTACAGCGCTTTAAGAAAATAAGCGATCAGAAATTAAAATAAAGACACTGTTGTGCGGCACATATTAATATATGTAATTGCCGGGAGAGACACGACCGTGTCTCCGGAAACAATGTAACTAAGATCAAGAAACAGCGAATAGCCGGATGGAAGTAATAAAAAAAATACCACAAAATTTACTTAAATAAATGTTCGGGATTGCATCAAGACGAGCATTTTATTTTACGACCTATGACTTCGATAGTTTAATGAGCACACAAAGAATATCACCGAACTGTAGCGTACTCCCGGTAAAAGTCGACCACCGACAGAAACTAAAATTTGACTCTAGCACCAAATAACAATACAAATAAAATCCTAAATTATTACTAGTCCAACATTAGTTTGCTAGTTGATTAATGTTTAGTATTTGTTAGCTTGTGGTACAAAGCGAGCGTTGTAGGCTGCGCGGCCGTTCATTTCCGCGGCTGGACATGTTGCTAAAACAACACAAAATATTCATGGACTTTCTACGGGCACACCGGACATTATGCTGATTCAGCTTCGAGAGCAAATTTACCAATTGTAATTTTGAAAATTTCACCGTCCGAGAACATGTATGTACATTGCAAGGATTTTTTATTCAACGGATCCTGACGATAATGGTATGAATAGACATTAACTAAGTACAGTTGACTTTATCTTATCGACTCTTTTTAAAATATCACTGCCGGAGACGTATCTTGTCTCATAGTGAAAAGGTTTTCAGACGTAGTCCCCCACACTGTCTGGGTGATGTTTCCCATTAGAACCGCATAATTCAAGGTCTTATCTGAAGAGTCTGAACCATCACAAGTAGCGGCAATTACAACTCAAGAGTTCCATAGTTTTGATTTTCTCTATCTCAGACCGAATGATTTTCTAATACTAACACACTATTTGAAGTTATTACAACATTAAGCACACCAAATGCGTCCTAATTAAGTCCGCCCATTTGTGGTCCGTCCACCCGGCATCCGTAACACTAAGTTGGGGCTGCGTGATGAAGTGAAATGTGAGGTGAATGCAAATTGCTCAAAATCAAAAGCGGTTCTCACGATGGCTGCTTTATTAAAAAGTGGACAACGCTTAGAGCTGTATATTGGCCCAATATCGGCTTAACTGGCAATAAAATCAATCGGGTGCCAAAAGACACGCTTGAACCCGAATCAGTATGAGGCCGTCAAAAGGTAGCCCAAAGGGCGGTGTGCGATGCTAATCACAAAAGCTGGCTTCGGTCCAATCCAATAGGATCGAGCGGATTATAACAATTAAATCGATTTTAAGGATACCGTAGACCGCTTTATACATCACGTTTGTAGAGTATTTTCTCTACCAGCTATGTACCAGCTCTTTTATTTAGTAGAGTTATTATAATTTACCTTTAGAAAGATTTTTGGCGTGTCCGTAGATGCTACTAAACATTATACAAGACATTATAGATAAGACAATACATCATCCTAACGGATATAAATAAGAGCGTAAACTGACTTATATGTTCAATATATAAATAATGATAACAAAAATGATGACGGTAAATCGCTAATTTTGTTAATTTCAATTTCGTTATTCTGGAATGAAATTCTCACGGCCCATTCGCTTAATATTATTTGCAAATAAATAGGCTTTATTAAATAAACAACTAAACTCGACTATTTACCGCGCGATTCGGTACCATTTCACGTTTGGGTCTAATTTAAATGGACAATCCCCACGAGACGTACGCTTACACGCGTGCCCCACGCCTCGACCCGCTTCCCCTGTACACTTGGGTTGGGGCAACTCAGATTGGGGTCTCGGCGGTCATCCGGGATAACATCACTGGCTATTCACGGGACGGCTTCCCGGGGGCATTATTGTTCGCCAAATTTAATGGAAGGCCCGCAATTTTATGCCAACCCGACATAACGTTATGATTTGAAGGAATTATGTTTGCATGGAGTATTATTATAGTGGAAATGGGGAATGTTAATATTGTCGCTGTCGGGGATGTCCGCGTGTGTTCGCTGATATTAAAACATGGGGAGAGAGATGTAGTTGGTCAGATTTAAGGCCACGATTCCGGCTCCGTGTTATTTAAATCGTCGTCATTAAGCCGCGCCCATACTCCCCTCCGGACAATATTGTTTTGACATGGTTTTGCTAGTACTCGTACTTACGACATAAAGTTATTAAAAAAGGACAATTGAAAAAGATAAGCTCTTCCAAAGTAAACATTTCAGAGAAAGAGAAGGCAGAAACGTCACTGACATCTGCCATAAAAACCGTTTGCTGCCCAGACCGGTGTCTGAAGAAAATGAATGAATTTAGTTAACAATCATTCTGTGTTTTGTGTTAGCAGTTCATTACATTTTAATTTCTTTGGAAACGCCTGAAACCGATGACGAAATATCACCATTGGTAATGCATGCCTGTACCTATTTTATAATGAACTAGCTGTCCCCGCAAACGTTGCTTTGCCATATAAATGATGTCTAGACGTGCATTTATTATTGCTGCTCCTCTCCTATTCATCTTAGCGCGATGTTATATAGCCTATAGCCTTCCTCGATAAATGAGCTATCTAACACTGAAAGACTTTTTCAAATCGGACTAATATTTACTGAGATTAGCGCGTTCAAACAATCAAACAAACTCTTCACCTTTATATTATTAGTATAGATATTGTTATTATCGATTGTGTATACTTTCATCACTATGAAACATCAAAACCTGTCCACGTAATTTTTGCCTGCGTTAATTGTGCTATTAGCTGTATTAAAGAAGGTTCCAAACAAACTTAGAAGCCCCACAGGGGTACTCCCGGCTCTGTGTGCCCTTACATTATTCATGATCGAGACACGCACGCCCGCGTATGAATTCAAACGGTCCTTTATGACTTCAATGTAAATACACGTACCTCTGATACCGATGCTCAGGTAAAACGGAAAATTTAATAACTTCTACAGTGTATATAGTATGAAAGTATTGTTTATACTAAGTTTATTTAACGAGTTTTACGTAAAATTTGTAATACAAAGATCTTAAAGGCGGTTTGAAAAGGACGGAGACATTGATTGGCGACTAAATCGAATTTCCACTTAACCGCACCGGAGTAGCGTGGTGCAGCAGTCTCCAGAGCTCCTACCGTTACCGAAGTGACCCATGGCCAGTTAAGTCAATATAAAAAAACGTTTATACATGTTTATTCCAATATCTAAGGACAATTCCACACACGGCTATCCGATTCCAAATTAGGAAATTTAGTGCCTGTGTTATGGTAAACGGACAGCTGATAAACATACATATATGATATAATACATATATAGATATTTTTATTACATCCAGACACAGAACAAACAAACGTGCTGCACACACAAATGTTTGTCCTGGGTGGGAATCGAACCCACGACCTCTGGTTTGGCAGTCAGGGTCTAACCACTCGACCACGAGGCCAGGTACATCAATTACAATCGAACTGGTCGTATTTCGTCCATTATCGAATAAACTTAGCACATTATTCCGCTGTTAGAACAAAGGTCATATCCCGGTGGTTTACGCTCAAACCCGAGCCGTGAAATAAATCTCAAGTTAACCGAAGCTGTTCACAGTATGTTTACGATATCCGCAGACAATACGAGCGTTCCGCCAGACTTAATGTTGCATATACGTGGCCAATTTAACACGATTGCCGCCCTACGCTCCACTTGGCTCTATCGGTTATTGTAGGGAATATTTCTGAATTAAATTATAAGAACAAGAAGTACACTTAAGTCACATTTAAGAAATGCACCAGCTAATATCATGGAATACACAAAAAAAACTCAAAAACAGGAAAAAAAATGGACTTCACTGAAAGGGTTAGTTAAATGAACTATTCCAATGTCCTATTCAATTAATAGCAGTGGCTACTGGCCAGATAAAGGCTCTTATAATTGGATATCTGCATATTTCCCAAACAATACCAAATCTCAACTAATTTCCAAATAATAAGCATATAAATGTAAAACATCTATTACTGAAACGAAAAAAAAAACGTTTAGTCCAAGTTCGGTTAGAGGTATGTAATTGTTTCGAAACTCAATTTAAAACATTCTGAAAGTAAACGAACTAAGACGTAATATAATTAAAAGTTTGTGTCCAATTTTCTTTCATTCGTAAAGATTGTGGAAACCTAAATATCAAATTGTATTTAATATATTCTTGACGTCACTAAGAATTTATTTACGTATGTCTTTAACTATTTTATAAACATCTTTCGTTAGTCTCTACCGTGCAACCGGTTAAGGGTTTAAGTGGAACGCAGCTCGCGCAGGGCAGGTCGCTGGCGATAGCGCGCCCTCCACATAACTCATCGGCGCCATATTTCGCGCGCGCCCTCAGATTGTGTACGATTTATGTTTACAAGACTGCTTGAAAAGCCACATCCTTTCACTGAGCTAAAGCGCCGAAATTCAATATAAATGAATCCAGGTGAATAGTATTAGTTGCGATACTAATTGACCCCAAATATTGATGTTTATCTGTTTTTGGGGTTGTCATGTCTATTTCTGATTACGATTATTCAGATATAGCGCCACAGTTTTAACATGAGATATACGTATAGTCGTCAGGGATAGCACTTTGTTTTGGATCTAAACCTCCCGAGTCGGATCCGCGGTTGACGTAGTCGGGAAAAATCCTTAAGGTGTTAAGAAAGATTTTTTTTCTCAAGTGAGATCCGAATCATACGATAAGTTGATTGTAAATACGTAAATAAAACGATTGAGTGTTCTTAGGGCTGTTTTATTTGTTCAAAAGTAATGCACATTGGATAAGATACTACTGCAACGAGCTGAATATAACCGTTAGTTTCGTTTTCGTATGTGTTTCTTCACTAGTTACAAATAGACTATTTCAACATGGCTTTCGCCAACATTAAACCAAATGATACAATCTAATCATTTTCTTCTCACCAAAATCAGGAACCGATGTAACGATAACATCATAGTATGCGCACAAACCCACGAGCCCGTGCTTGTTCGAAGTAGGTGACAAGTGAAAACGGAAAATTCAAATATAATCCGCCGCTTTATTTCATTATTAAATTGTTCGTGAAAGCGAGATAACCGGTTAGCCGGAGTTTGGCTAACTTCGGCGTAACGAGGTGAGATGTCAGTTTGCACCTCACCACTGTGATATAGGTTTTTGCCATAAAGAGTTTTGTAAGGTTTAAGATAAGCGTTTGAGGTCCAGGTACCAATCGTTAAACCTTGTCGGATGCCTTCAAACCGGTTTAAATACATTCGACAAACCCCAATCCGCATTGGAGCAGGGTAGTGGAGTATGCTCCAGGTCTCACGTAAATCCAGGTGAGACTATCAGCAGGATCCAAAAAGTATAACATTCAAAGCAGCCAATACTTACATACACACACAAACGTCATTTTAAGTAATAAATAAAAATAAAATCAATGCTGTAATATTATTGAAAGCATTTTTGAAAATCAAAATTACTATTTTTTGCTTACATCATTTTGAAATTCACGAAAAATTTTTTTTACACCGAGCGTCATTAAATGATGCCGCTTCGAACAGCGTGTTGCATTGAACGGTGCGGTTGTGCGGTTTTGGGCTGACATTTCAGTAAGTCGCATCACACGCGTACGTGATTGTACGCAGGTCGATAGCTCTGGTATTTTTTGAACCATTACATAATATTCAGCTGTTTTTAAGTTTTCCGTGCTTTTTCGACCCTTTATAGTAATATGGTAAATATCTTTTTGTCCACACGAAAATAAAGCCAACAATAAACTCATTTAAACAGATAAGTAAAGGGACAACAACATAAATATTGGCAGGCGTAGGGGTCTAGAACTGGAAGCAGTCTTGGAATGCGTGGTTTAGCGAAGTTAACTATATCGGTCTAATGAATTCATATACAACCACAAAAATATTAAAACAAAAAATATAATAAAACAAAATACTACTTTACAGGACAATATAAGATTTATAAGTATAGGGAGCACTCTAATAATACCTACACCCTTCTTATTCGGATGAGTGACTGCATCCAATCATGAAGCATACACTTAATGAATATCAAAATAATTCATTAACATTTCCTTATCTGCGCTCGTTAATGACGGGATCATTAACCCGAACCTGGCCGTCGTTAAACGTCATTAAACGACGGCGCGCGGTAATGCGTTTGTTTTACAGCTGAGCAGCGGCGCGCGGGTTGGGATCGCAATTTGGTACATTTGCATCACAATCGGACGTGATTGCACGCGAATCAATGCACTATCTATACACTAGCTTGTACTGAATTTTTACGCAGTACCAAAATCCATCCAAATATGTTAGGGATTCTTGTGCGAAGGCTTACACGAGTCTCTTAGAAATTCAATGTATAAGTATGGGCGGTAGTTTTATATTAGTTTTAACAACGTTCTTCCGCTGTATGTACCCTTCAGGCTATAATACAGGAAGAAAATAATAGATTCCCAATCACCGTAAATCTACGAGTATCGTTATTCAATCCAAGGCCGAATCGGTGAAGCAACAATTACTTAAAGCATAATTCTATTGTATATTTTCCCTCCGCCATATCTGCCAGTAGGAAATCCGTATAGGAACCATATCTCGCCCTAGTTTTCCGCTTTTCACGTTTCATCCTCCCGATACGTTGTGCCGATCCATTCGTTGCGCCAAAAATCATTTTGATGCGGGCTCCAAGCCAAAGTATTATTACGTTGCACGAGTGCACGCAGGGCCTCGTGCCCGAGAATACGCGTTTTTGTTTGTTTTGTATATGAAGAGAATAGCAAATAAGCAGACCGCAGTCACGAGTATTCGGACAGCTGCATTCGATTTCGATAGGACTTTAGGAATAGGACTGTTAATTTAGTTAGAAGAGGTTGTTAATAACAATATTAGTTACTATTATTTTGTAAATTTTCATTGTTTAGTTTGTGTTTATTTTAAAATCTTTGCAATACCGTATTTTTACATTTTCTTTTTAAAAATTAACACCTCTGAAGCTTTGAGACAATAATGAAAATAATTTATACCGTTTTTAGTTAACAGTAATTAAAAGTTAATGACAATTTCGGCGGCGTTGCGTAGGCTTTGAATGTATTTTTTTTTGAATTCTCATTTGCTCTACTATTTTTTATATCCTCAGGTTATGTTCGTACAGAGTACTTTTTCTTTGACTGCTTTCATTTTGAGCCCGGAAGCTGCAACTTTTGCTTCAAATGCATTTTTTTATAAATAATCATAACTCCTTTGTTCACATCCAACTGTAAATATCTCTAACGTAATGGCCTCCTGCCATCCCTCTTTAGAAATTAATGTATTCAGGTATATTGTGTTATCTTAAGTTAAAGTTACTGTAAACTCAAAACAAGGTCACGAACTAATCAAAAGAACTAAACTAAAAGAGTCCTCGGTGTTTTGGAGACACGAAACGTGTACATAAATACCCTTAGCCACAAAAATATTTCAGTAAATATAAAGAATGAAACACTTTTATTTATAATCCTACGGTCGCACAGAATAGAAATAAGCGAACACATAAAAAATAATACATATAAAACTAACAAGGAAATAATTAAAATAAAACATTAAAACAAATAGGTAACTTGTAATTTCATCAAAAGCATCGATTTTGTCCACTACACATACGATCAAGTAGTCCGACTAATCCTCTGTTTTGTTAATTACATAAATGTTGTGTACATCGATAAAATTCTGTTAGTATAAAATTGTTATTAAAAGCGACAAGCAGAGCACCATTAACATGCAGTATATTTCGACCTAAAGAGCATCCAGGTGTACGTCGCTTCCAGCACAACATAGAGAGAGCGTTTAAGTTTTTTTTTCTTTCACTTTGTAGTCGTTTTCGCTTCGTGAGGATGAAATGACACTTTGCAGAACCACATCAAAAGATATATTTTAGCATAGCGGATAAAGGAGGGTTGTGTGAACGCTACATTCTAATATTTTGTTTTATTTCTGTGGTACGTGAATAAAATGTTACGCGCTCAGCGCTTTCATGTGTAACGATAGAAACCGGCGCTGAATATCGCGGAGATAAATAAAAAAAGTATTAATGAAAGTATCTGAATTATCTTCCTATAAAAGAGATAATACACAATCAATATACATACATATTATGTATTATATCATACTCAAAGAGCAGATAATGGTTGTGTAAGTACGGAACCAAATTTTCGTCACTTGAAAGTATTGGAAACTTTAAGACTATAGGTTCTGATTTAACTAAAAATAAACAGGTTAGTTGAAGTTACGAAGTGCGATTACGATAACTTCGTTTCGACTTCAAGTTTAATGTTCTAAGAAGAGCTCGTTCGTATACTTAGAAAATAAAATCACTGTAATTTCTAAATAACACCACGCACCAAAAATGATAACACTCAAGAAAAAAAAAGTCAATCATATTGTGTATAACGGTTGCCACTATTGGGTTCCATTTAGAATCGTAGTCACATTGTTATTTATCAGGAAAAGTCGTTGTTTTTTTTTTTTAATTTATCTAATTATACGGTGAGCTAACAAAGGATTCGCCTTTTTGGGTAATGTTAATCACGCGACCTACATTTCGATTAGACGCAGGACCGTTACGAAGGCGTTGCCACAAGCGTTTCTCAAACGACTCCAAATACCAAATTATGACATCCGTTCTAATGGATGCCTGGTCTAGACCGTTTCGATCGGGGCTCAATCGCCCGAGGGCTCATTCGGCGAATTTATTCGACATTCACGAGTATTTACGGAAAGGAAATTGCCGCTAAATTTTTACGTTTACTTCTGCGTACGATTGAATTAGAACCTTGATTTTCGCTTTTTGGAAATGCCCGAATTGTGTCGTTGCTTCGACAATTTCTTGCAGTTATTTAGATAACGTAAGATTACAGCTATCGAGTAAAAATAACTTAAATATTAGCTGCAAGTCTACGTTTAACAGGGTTTCGAGTATTTGACATGAGATGGGAATTCTATTGCACTCATATATTGCATTCTACAGATTTAGGCGCCGCTGCATTTATACGGATTATTGATTTACCAATTGGATTAATTGCATGCCGATCGCTGCTCGCTTCACTGAGTGTGAACAAAAACACGAACTATGCATTTTTGCGATTAAAGCTACTGTTACAATTTTATAGTATACCTAAAGAAATAATACATGATATGTACATTTCCCAGCATTGACAAGTATAAGATACCTATATTTCGCCGCGCGATATGTTCATAAATCAGATTTTGTCAAAATTCCTATTTAATTCTAATCGACCTATAGTGTTCCATAGTTTCTCGGAGAATTAAAGTATTTCCCATGCAAAAAACCTATCTTAATCCTTAAGCATGGTAAGTGAACAAACAGACTAACATTTATAGACCCATTTATGTGTAGAGATTTGAAAGTTTGAATGGCCCACATATGTGAAAATAGCTTTAATTTAATGTTAACATAATTTCATTTATTCTATACATAGATAAATAGATAAGAAACGCTTAAGTTTCGTTTACAACTCACCAGCAATATAATGTTAGCCATAACCTCAATAAACCTTACAAACCCTGGCTTCGCGGAGGAAGCCAGCGCGTTAATAATGGTTCATTAACAATAGATAGCGATCCGTGAGATAGCCATCTTCTAGCTACAGCTGCACGGTATAATCCGTGCGATAGAGAACTAGGGAAGTATAGAGGGAATATATGGATAATATTTATATTCGACTTGCACCAGTAATTTCTAACCATGACTGCTAAGCATGCGGTTACAATCGCATGAATGAAATATTTATATCTTCCCACACTTACCGTGAAATCATTGCATGATAGTTGCATCTGTTTGTATTCCAAATACTAATCTTTCAGCTTGTTACAGAGGTCAGCATTACGTTGGTTCCTCCCAAAATATATGGGATCTGCGCTGAAATTGAAAACTGCATATCCATTTGTAACAACATAATATAATATTCTATTTTATACATATATCTCTGTGAAAGTATCCATAATTAAAAACTGTTAGTTCAGTCTCCCATCTGGCTGTAATTGTACATAACAAACATGTTCATTTCAAAGCTTCAATCACACAGAGCCTGATTTGTAGATAGTCGCGCTAATGGCCATCGCTTCGGGCAGTTGATTCCTGGGGGCCTCAAAGCAATAGGGGAGGGTTGGTTTATGCTAATCAATCTGACTAAACCACACAAATGAACCTTTGGAGCATCGATAAACTATGTAAGCTATGCTAATTCAAAAAAACACATGTTGTTTAAAAGAAATAATAACGGTCGGCAACTACATGCATAGCCAAATGCCCCTCATATGCCCCTCCTCACCGCCCCCCCACCCCCCACCAGCCAATACGAATGTCATGTCAACTTTATATAGAAGATGGTGGTAGAAGGCTCTGTGGTTCGACTCCGGCGGCACCAACGCCACACCTATTTCTACCTTATAGCAGTACTAAGCGCTGCTGTGTTCTGGTTTGAAGGTGTGGTAAGGGAAACATACTTTTTCGAGGCATTCCAGCTTAGTCCTCAGGGGTATCGGCGAATCTGTGGTCGAACTGAGATAGGAATCTAATCTTATCCGGGGTCGATTACAAATCTCTATGGGCGGCAGTAGCCACTTACCATCACGTGGACTGCATACTCGTCTTCTACTTCCATATTATAAAAAAAGGTGGGCACAATCACAAACGCCGTATCTACGATACAGTGGAATTTTGATAAATCATATTTCTATTACATCGAATAAGGTTAATATAATAATTATTAAATTCGTGGAAATATGCTAGATTCAACTGTTTTTTAGCGCTGAGTTGGAGTTACACTCGCTTACCTCGCAACTATACTGTACGATAGGGAACGCGATTCATCCTTGTTTTTGAAGGCGGTAGAACCCGTCAGTACGTCTTGTTGTCTACAGTGTAAATCTTTTTATTTTGTAGTCGTGAATAGCTCCTCAACCTAAAAAAGATTATAGAAATGTCTTGTATTATTTATGTAGTAAAACAAGTGAAGTATTAATCGTGAAAAGCATAAAGAAGGGTGCTTCATACATTTGTCTACTTTTAAAAGACTCTCGAAAACTTCCGCGCCAACTTTGGGGTCCCTGTTGAGATAGGATGCCCGTCTCTTGTCATAATGGGTTCAGAAACGGAACAAACCTTCCAACCTTCCCCTCAGGTGGACAAGGGATTGAGTCAGCTGTCCCTAAATTATGGCCAAAGAGCTTACAATACTTATGGCCCGGCTTCTAGTCCTATTGGTCAGAGAAATGCTAAGCCTGAAGTCCTAGGTTCTATTCCCACTCAATATATGCATTTGGAGTACACGTTTCTTTGTTCTGTGTCTGGGTGAAGAAAAAATATCTGTATAAATGTTAAGTAGTCTGTATACTTAACAGCACAGGAATTTAGTTGCCTAATTTGGAAGAAGATTGTCGCAAATTTTAGTACTATACCATCACGCTAACTCCTTAATGTCGTAGGCAGAAAGCACCCAGTGCTAAATATCTCTAATTAAAAAGCAGACATGCTTCGTCTACATTCATTACTCTTTTTATTTAAAAAATGGTTAATTCTCAATGTATTGCAACTCTGGAACGGATATAAAGAAAGTTTGTTCGCTGGAAGCGAGCGTCAGCTGATAGCGGCTCACGCGATAGTCTGTGTCAGTAGACACGGTTTATACTCTATCGCTTTACGGGCATGTAATAGAATTACAGCGTAAATATTACTAAGATTATCATATACTGCGGTCACATTATATAATAACATGATACTCGTGTTAATTATACCATATCGATAAAACTAACCTAAATCACTTCTCATAACATCAGCTATTTGCCAGCGAAAGTCCGGTTGATATCGGTCCAGCCGTTTCGGAGATTACCAGGTATAAACAGTGAGACAAAAATTTGAACAAATGCGTTTTGTTATGTCTACTGTATATATATATTTTTACATGCATTCATTAATAGTGATTATTACGATATTACAAACAGCGATATTACAATTGCCATAAACATAAAGAAATAGTGTTCCAAAACGCAAATTCCAAATCTTAAACAACTAATTCATTATATTCCATTAAACGTATTTATGGTTATAATAATTTATCATATTATTTCGTAATACATTTTTATGAATTTCACAGGATCATAACAGTGAAATGCAAGTATGAGAAAAATGTTATGATTTAATATATATCGGACAGTAACGAGGTTCATAACGCTTAATTAAATTCTGTTGACCTACACAAAATATTGGGGATTGCGCAAAATAACTTTTTGGTCGTGACATTGTTTACAATTTCTGAAAAATGGTACTCGAATAACAGGAATAATATCAAGTCGTGACGTCAATACTAGACCTGGAATATATGACGGGTGTGAGATTCAAAATGTGTCTTTAATTTGAAGCAACTTCAGGCCTTCGTATGAAAAATGGAATATGTCAAACGTGCTTTTAAGTTTATGACCAGCTCAAGTAAGTCGGAATATCGAATGATGTTTAAACATAAATAAAAATAATATAAACATCTGCTGTACAGTACTGACAACATCGTTGGAATACAGCAGGCCTCTGGAGCTTCACGTGGTAGTAATAAGTCAAGTCATCATCAGGAGGACCATTTGATTGTAAGTGGGTACTGACACCTTTGAAGTTTTGCAAAACCCGAAAAGAGCGTAATATACAGCCAGCCTGATTTAATATTGATATTGTTAGAATTAAATTTAAATTGTAATAATTCAAGTTGTACATATATGTATGTACCTATATGTGATACTAAAATGTAACTAATTTTCTTCCCCCATGATTTAGGTTAATGAAATTTATCCACGGTTAGTAGTTTTATTATAAAATATAATTAATAGACCAGGCATTTATAATATTATTATGTCAGACTTAAATGAAATAATTAGTGAAACTAACAAACAATATTATTACGTGAAAGCTTTGACGCTTAAATTAATCAACCGGGAATATTAGCAAATAATCGACAACAATGCCGAGAAATATTCAAACACGTTCATAATGAAAATTAGTTCTACAATTCCGCGTGGAATCATCAAAATCCAATAACAATTGCTTCTCCATTAACAGAAATATTTTGTAAATAAATTCACTTGCAGCGGCGCTCGAAATTGTTATAATCATTTTGTAACTCCTGTAATAGATAGCACTTTTACGTAGCTCATATAAAGATTTTTATTTTATTTCTCAGTGCGAAGATTGGTGAAATTTGAGTACAAAAACAAAGCATATAAAGCCGGTGAACCAGTCCGACTGGCACATAGCGATTGTTAGAACCAATTATAAATATAGAGTAATGAAATTAAATTACTATTCTACGAACAAACAGCGATTCAAAGAAATAGGCACAACTTGATTTCAAACAACATCAATATTTTCACGTTCTCCGCATTTGGGCAAGTTTCAAAATGGCTCCTTTTGAATGACTGGGAGACGCGTGATAGACTAGTGATTACTACGTCAGTTTATGTGAAACGAAAGTAGCTCTTAACAAGTCAATAAAATGATATGACACCTACCCGCAACTTAGTAACGGCTTATTTACCATGGCCTAGCTGCTTTCATATTCACTGGCAAATGGAGTTTCAGAGAATTCACAAAAGAAATTCCCTACATTTTATATCACTGTTATGTAAATATAAATATAGAGTTTCGGTTAAATTTCCTCTTGAATCTATCCAGTACAATTCACTTTGTTCTGTTAAGTTCTGCAACTCCACAAAACATTCGCAATATTCAGACGAATGAAAATCGAGGTAGACGTACAGAAGTACGCGTTTCGTTGTTTTCTATGGCCTTTACATGTCGTTCCAGTACTGGAGCCACTGACTGATCCACACGAAGTGCCCGTAAGCTTAGGTTGTAATACCTTGTACTCCGGTCGTAAAGTTTTACCTCCGCACAATAATGGGGTTACAATTTATGGCATTACCCATACGTATTTAATTTGGTCCCACTGGTCTTTGAGGGTCGGAGCTATATGAATAGGTGTGAATGAGCAATCAGTTTGGGTCTTGATTGAGATACGAGCTCAGGTAAGGGTAATGCTTAGTTAGTGTTTGATTTATCTCGAAACCGATGTAACTCAAGAGTAATTCGTTTGATTGGAAATCGCTGAATGGAATGTTGGTTCTTTGGCCAAATTACATTTAAATGTTGAAGCAATCGGTGAAACAAGAGAAACTAGAACAACTTAGTAAAGGGATTATAATAAATGCAATAATTCAAAATCTTTGTTGAATTTTTAACAGTAAAAAAACTGTTATTTACATAACTTCGCAATAGCCGGTCGAATATTTGCTGCGTAACTTTGAAAATATTAATTAATCTGATGGAAAACATACAAGCGAATACTGCAAATATTAACAGTTCTCACGAATCGACAACAAAGCATTCAAACGATTTTTATTTAATTCGCACATTCCCGCTTTGAAACGCGCGACCCAATCCGCCGGGATCGAAATGAATATTAAAATGTCCGTGCGATATGATTGTTATCGTGTGTATGCATAATATATTGATGTCATAAATGTATCCGACGTAGCATTTGTCAAGTGCAAGCTGTTCACTATAAATAAAGATTTACATTCCGCTGTCGAATACGAGTGGACTCGTACTGGTTGAAGTTACACTTCATTTGAAGTCTTAAGACTAGCCTCAGCCATAATACCACCACATTTAATCTAATATCAGGTTCCTGATGGACGCACAACGGTCTGCTAGCCAAACTCGACCGTATTTCCCAAACTCCTGGCCCACAATATCAGGGTCCGATAGTTTAAGCCTAACCATATCTCAACAACTCAACCTCAAAATTTCCAATGCGTCAAAGTCAATGGCAGAACACACATCGCCTTATGTACCAAAACGTATTCATCATCCACACTTTTTAATACAAAATTGTCGCCGTCAAAATTTTCGAAACTGCTTTGCATTAAAAATCCATACAAATGACCGTCCAATGATATCAATAGGTGCACTTTACAAGTCTCATCGAGCACTTTCCTAAAGAAGCTGTTTGTACTTTAATAAAACCTAAAAAGGATTAATGGTTGCTTCTTTGTTCTGAAAAGAACGAAATAATTATGTAAACGTAACTGCCAACAGTCTATTCAAGTAAAATCACACCATTACTGATTAATCGAGTAATATGATCACAAAGGCTTGCGAATTATTTAAATTGCTTCCGGCTTCCGAATAATTAGTTGAAGCGAATTGCTGTGAAGAGATAGCATCCGAACGAAGCAACTGCACAATGAATTGAAGCGGAATTCAGAGATAAAGTGATTGATACGCTGAAGATATTGGCGGGAAATTAACTTGAGTATTAATTTTGCTAGATCGTTTTGGTTTTGGAAGACCTAGAGAGCCACTATTACAAAAGTAACTTATTGAACTTTTTGTTTAAAAGTTTCACATGTTATTATAACAAAATGTAAATCAAGACAAATTTCAATGAGCATTACGTTTTTAAAGCTATATCTAGCCTAGTAACATAATTTAAATTATGTATATGGTAAATCATAACGCCTATTCTTAGAATTCCATCCCACGTTTTGTTTGCAAACAGTATTTCTTTACAATAGCATTACACTGTGAGGCCAATTATTAAGTTTATCAAGTGATATAAATCGTTTCCGGCTTTTAAACAATTCGTTTACAGAGCCGCTAAGTGTGCTAGCTGAAGTGGAAATGTGAGATAAGGTGATCGATATGACGAAAAGTTGACTACATAAAAACGAGTTTACATTTTAACATTTACTCTTTGAGAACACTTTCTAATAAGAATTTGAAGCTGATTTTCAAATGTAAATACGTATATTTATTTAGTATTCTGTTGCGGTGTAAGATAAATAATTGGAAAGCTTTCCAGTTAAAGGACAAAGGTTACCAAAACATTCCTATAACAGGGCATAGCTCACATGAGGGTCATACTGTTTTTGCCGGTCGTTATTTCAGGATGATTTAGATTTTTCGAAATACAAAGCCTCAAGTCTTCATGCGTAAATTTTGAGATAACAGCAGTGATAAGATTAGGGTTTCAAGATAAAAAAAGAGAGAGAATGTAGCATGGAGGGGGCATAACGTGACAATTTCTGCTATTCCTCATTTACTAAGCGATGCGTTATTTTAAACAAAATATCGTAAAATTTTAAATGCCTAATTTGCAAGTATTTAAAATTCATAACGACCAAAAATTGTAAGGAACATTTAATGCCAACAGAATGAATGCCTTTAAATGCGCCAACACGGCATTGCAACAAAGACATTAATCTTGCTTTTAGATGTAAATAAAATAAACAGAAACGAGATAAGTCGGCGTCGGTCCCCGGGGAGCATAATTACGAGAGCAGGAGCGTCAGGCGACCCGCGGCGTGCTGTGGATCCTTAAGCGTTTTTCATTTTATAAGCTTAATGAACATCGCTCAGTTCTTTTGCAGCAGATGACCACGTGCATTTCTAACCAAACTCGGTAATTCCAAACAAAAGATGAAGTATCGTAACGAGTCTTTACAACACTAACGTATAAAACATTGTCCTTATCCAACATTTTTACATTTGTTATTTCACGTTTAACTCACTGCTGAATAAATATGAAAACTGAGTTGAAAAGAATTCATAAAAATTACTCGAGTCTGTTCAATATTTACGTAGTAGGTATTTCGCTTTGAAAACCATCACGAGAAATTGTATTGTTCATAAAGCACAAGGACGAGGATAAAGTATCTAATTTTCATCATATTCGTCGTGGAAATACAACGAAAATGGAAGATCATTTATATTATAGGATTTCGACTTTAAATTCACTGTATCTAGCCCTCGCATTCGGTATATTAATAACGTAATCGAAATCTAAATAAGCCAAGAACGGCCCCACTCGCGGCCGCCTTAACTAGACTAGACTATACATTTTTTGAACTACCAGACATATACAATACATACTATAGATAATTTGAAGCAAAAAAACAGTGTCTCAACGTATATTGTAAAAATATCGAAATACATTTAGAAGGCATAAGAGTTGTCCATATAGATTTAAAAAGCCGCTCCCAATATCGCGGCCGACGTGCGGGTAAATTCAAATAAATGAGCGCTACGTGGCTCGCAAGTTACTTACAATGTATTTATTCTTATAAATCGGACTTCCCTGAAACCCCTCGTAAAACAGAATTTGGGGGCGCCCGAAGCAAAGGTCCGACGAATGTACTCGTAGCAACTAACTATGTATAATCCGTGCGTTCGTCGCAGTTAATGTTATTTAACAACGATTGTGATTCCATTCCGCGTGGTCCAGCGTCGATTCTCGGTTGAGCAGGTATAGGATAGTCCTTCTAAATTCTTACTGTCTGGTACGCTCATGCTTGTATATATAGCTTACTATACAGAGAATCCTGTTATTATTTTTCGTGTACCTCATGAAATCTTACGAAATTTTAGGCGAAGTGAATTAATTGCTTCTATTACATTAAATTTAACCCCAATTGTTATATTTGTATGGATTCAAAGTGGCTTTCGAAGAGAACGGGAAAACATTTGTGTAAATAAAAAAATACATACAGATATTTGTAATATGTATGTTTTATTTAGGAGTAATACGGAATGATCTCATTTCTTGTTCTGAAAGAAAAGACTTGGTACAATGAGCAGTTGAAGTTGCTACTGTAAATATCTGCGGTCATCAATGTTGGACACGCTGGAAATTATGATGACTGTTAACATAACATAACAAGCAGTGGTAACCTAGTGGTTTGAAATTCAGCCTGCCACCTCGGGGGTCTGGATTCGATCCTGGCATGCACCTTTGACTTGTTACGTGCGTTCTGTAACCGTTTTAAATATCACTCGCTATTACTGTGAAGGAAAACATCGTGAGGAAACCTGCATACCTTAGAGATGTTATAAAGTACAAAAAAAAACTGGAATGTGTGACGTTTCCCAATCCACACTTGGCCAGCGTGGTACACTATGACCTAAATCCCTCTCAGGAGAGGAGATCCGATCCAGCAGGAGACGTCTACCAGTTTGAAAAAAAAGCTTTCTATAACATAACCTAAAAAATGTATAATACACGTTTTAACAGTGACAGAGAATATTACTAACACTTCTTTCACTTGGGGACTTTTGAAAGACAATCCTCCCTACGTTTCAGTCGTTTTAGAATGTTTTTTCAATTTTGTCTTAAATTTAAATCTGTAGACAGAAGCAATAAAGAAACACACCAGTACTAAACTTAGACATAGAACAGGGAGATTCGCATTATAAATGAAACGTCTCTTATTAGGACCGAAGTCTACATTGAAGTTTCTCAATAATCACTGTATCTGCTGTATACCTTTTCTTATCTTTTCTTCAGCTGTTTTAACGTCACTGGTTAAACGATTTCTGTAAAAACATTATAGGACAATTGCTAGATGGACTAAAGTTACTAAAGTCTCTTATTCCTACATTGTTTTCGATGATGTACTAATTACTACCATCTAGTAGTAACTCAACTAACTAACGAGCATGTATGTGCACCAGTCTCTCTCTCTCTCTCTCTGGTGCCCACTTCTTACTCTTTAGCTATTCTTTTACATACAATATTACATTTACACATAAAATATTCAAATGCTTTTCTACCTTTGTTACTGTTACTAACACATAACAGGCTATTTACCATGATGACATAATTTCGTCCTTCTTCTACTTCGGAGGGCATGAAGTTATGTTTTTAATATCTATAAATAAAAAATATATTTTCTCGCGTATAGCTACCGATGGACCAAGAGCCGGCTAGATCGATTCATAGTAGCTCCATTGTTGTTATTTATGATGGCATTTCTGCAATAAAACGTAATATCGAGACTCTTTGGAAGGATTTGCCGCGAACGGTGCGTGGTGTTTATTGGGTCCCTATTTGTAGCGTTATAACTCACTTAACTGGTTATTGGAAGGGTCTGGCTTTTTGTATGGACGTTCAAATGTAATGGGGTAACGATAATTTTGTAGCGACGCAGCCCTTTGTATGAAAAATTACTAATAGAAGTTACATTTGTAAATTTACTACCGCGGTGTTATTAGGATTAAATGAGAAATATTTTTGATTTTCCTGAGTAAGTGCAGGAAATATTTTCATTGTTTACACGTTTAATACTCCAATACATTACTAAGGACACCATTAGAAGGAAGGCTGAGTAAGGTAAGTAAATAGGAAATTGAACTTTTCATTTCCTGCGGTTATTCATTTATAAGTGTGGAATATTATGAAGTCCCAATTAACTGTGTAAATAGCCTTAAGATATTTAGCGAGGTAAAGCAGGCAGTTTTCCATTTGACATTAATATGCGACTAATGCCTGCAACGGGCCACCGGAAGTCGATTACAGAACGGAAATGGCCGCGCGCGGACGATATGTGATTTGGTTACGGACCGATCAGGACCTACGTACATTTCACTAATGTTTATGTTATTATCGATTTCTATATCAGCAATATTGTATACGTTTTAAATAAATTCCTAATTTAAATTGCCATTTAAATTGCCATTTAAATTAGGAAAGATTGGATGAGACTGGACTGGACCGGACTGGATTGGAGGGTACCGAACAGACGGTTTTGTGTAGAATTTAAATATCGTGCCAAAAACATAAGTTAATTTTATTATAAAAACTATGTGTTAGTAAATAATTTACAATTATAAGCTTATATCTCTAATTTGTACGCCGTAAACGGCAAAATTTTCTCTTCGAATGTACCCATATTTGTGCAAATTAATGTCTTTTGTGTTTATCTTTGTCTTTTGACTTTTATAAGTTTTAATTTGAAACCAATGTAATTGTAAAATTTCACCACATAGCCCTTCATTCCAATATAACACAACTACAAATTTTCTATGTAGTATGGAATGAGTTTTGTACGAATCATACCATGTAGGTACTCGTATGGCGCTGTATGTTCGGTGTTCTATTTAAATTCGCATCATCATCATCAATCACCATTACCCCGGTATTGTAACTACTGGCACTGTATTCATTCAATAATAATGGATCCGGTTAACATTGCTACCCATTAAAATCGCATGTTTCTAAATTATCGCTGTTGAGACTTAGTGGATATAAATGAGTTCGTATGTACAATGTATTTAGTACATGTATGTAGCGAGTGAAGTGTCAATAATTGTTGTATTTGTGCAATGTGCCATATCGTACAATTGAATTCTAACAAATAATTTTCCTGTATGTTTGCATTAAATATCTTCAAAAAAAACTTAACATACTCGTACAGATATAGATTTATGGCAATCTGTAATGCTTTTATATTTTTTTATTTATCTTATTATTTATATTTTATCTGTAGTGTATGCGTAATACAATTATGAATAAACTCATACTGCTGGGCCGAGCAGTGGCGAGGGTTCATGGAGATTATTGATATAGCTTACCCTCTACACACCGCTCACTGCCCGCCCGGACGTCCTACGACTACGAGTGTAATTCCGATCTGTTGTTTTATTGCATATACTTGAACCTGTACAATATCTATTATCTTTATTTTCAAAATTATAAAATGTACCAGACCACTGTTTTGGCTAGTGCGCTAAACCCGCAGGCTTGTAAATCAGTAACTACAGAACGGCTTACAATTCTGTTATCTAATTCCACCCGGGACATTTTATTTTAGTTCAGCTACAATAGGGATTTGTAACTCAAAGCCTTAGAAAGAAAGATAACCAACAAAAAAGAATATATCTAAGTTAACAAAAATAAATAACTGTTACAGTAAAAGATAATATTTTGACATAAGATAAGTAGTTTCCGATACAATCTCGGACATCTGTACATATCCTTTCCTTCTTTGTAATATTGGTGTTCATATAAGGAAATGAGGATGAGAGATTTTTCATTTTGTATCAGCATCAGCTTAGTTCCCACCGCAAACAATTGTTCCCCAACCGAAACCAGATTGCAAAACCGGCAAGCGGGGCGGCATGTTGTTTCAAACTGCTGCATCAATTTAATCGAATGAAATACGTTCACGCTTCCTCTGCCGCAAAGATTTCACTCGAAAACTGAAATATTAAGAGAGTCGAGAATTAAATATGAAGCATCACTTGATTTCTCCAAGGTACCGACCTCTCTTGTTTTAAAGGATAATCTCTTCTGTTTACTGTTCTAATATTTTATCTAGACGCCCAATCTTTGCTTCGGGACTAAGAACGCG
The DNA here is from genome assembly GCA_018244895.1 of Myscelus amystis hages. Taxonomy (NCBI): domain Eukaryota; kingdom Metazoa; phylum Arthropoda; class Insecta; order Lepidoptera; family Hesperiidae; genus Myscelus; species Myscelus amystis. Next base: position 10,025 of record DWQT01000058.1, on the reverse strand, counting down.
TTTCACTACGCGCGAGCAACGAGGCACTAACTATACCTACTCGTACTTCGTTTCCATATAAAAATATTATAGAAGTTTCTTTCGAATCGGTCACTAAGAAATCACTTGCACGCTGCTTCTGTTTTTAAATCGTCTGCAAAGCCTCCGACAAGGTTTCACAATTGTTACCCGTTGTTATGGAATCGTGAAAATTTACCACTAGCGGTCACCCATCCAATTGCTGACCGCGCCCAGTATTATGTATGTCTGTATGATTATCCAAATGGTTTGCGAAAAACAACGTAGTCCATACATTCTCTCTAGCAATCACAAGACGTAACGTACCAAAGGAAACCACTGTTCTGCTACACAGCCTTCCCGATAACTTGCACGTAACAATAGAAAACCGTGGCTATTAGAATCTTTAACAAGTCTTCAGTCATACAAGTGCTTTCGAAGTACCCATGAATATTACTTTGATATACTCTCTCATCGAAATTGGTATCTGACGTAATTCCATCGGAAGTTTTTGTTCAATATTTTATGACAGCCTGAACAATGCAACACGTTTACTTCCAAACACCAGCTATTGGAGATCCAGTGCTGGATATAGGCTTTCCACCTGGACCTTCTAATTAGCCATTGGCTAAGGTTGAAGAGTGACCTCTGCTTCTTCGGATTAGATGAGGGCTTCCCTTCCCAATAGGTTATTAGCTGTCCGAACGAATTATTATTAGCTGTAGCCCGCTCATTGCCACTTCAAGTTGCTAACTTTGAAAACCACTCAAGTCAGTAACCCTTGTACGTCTACGGATTCTATCACGTAGTAAAAATACCGCGCACGGTTCAGTAAAATATAAACAGTTTTATCAAGTTTCTAAACTTATCGTGATCGGGCGAGGACAAGGCTTAAAATAAGTTTCCGTTACGTAAGGAGCTAGCATAAACAAGTTCAGTCCACAGAAGAGCCTAATAATAACAAGAGCATACCGCATAATAATATCGTCTACACTCTAAATCCTTAAGATCCCTTAATCACTTCCTAACGGACCTACGAGAAGAAACATTATTCTCTCTGAGAGGGTAACGAATGCCTACATCTGAGAAATTCCCTTTAAAACCCAATAGACTTTTTAACGTATGAATCGACGCAGCCGAACCGAAAGCAAAGTCATTAATTCTTCGGAGAAGAAATTAAAATCCGATACGACACAAATTTTCCTGCGCGTACCCTCGATCCGATAAGCCTAATTAACAAATGCCTGGCCAACGAAACACGACTCAATTCACAACAGACTAAAAGTGCTTTTTCTCTTTCCCTTTGCACAACTTACGTCACTCCATTTTGGGAGCCAACAGAAGTTTCCAATTTAATTTGCCGAACACTTCTTATCTTTTTTTCTTAGCATTTATCTCCATTTCATTACATTAAACTTTAATGTTTTCTACCGTTGGTCGTGGCTTAATACACTTTGCGATTATCTATCAAACATATTGGTCTATTAACCGATGTTGTATAAACATCTATTTTATCTTTTTAAGAGAGAACTTTTTTGTTATTTAGTGGTACTCTTTCACTATTCTATTGAAAAGCCTTATTGACTTTAGTGATACTTATTATACCTATTCCTATATTATAACTATCTATTACTCCTACATTAACTGTTTTTTGGTAATAAAAGGTCATTCAAAACTGATCAAGGGAAAGTAAACACATTTCATAATTATTGTACCGCATTAAATTGAGTTTTGTGAGATTGCTTGAACAGTTACTTCAATCGACGAATCGAGTCTTATATATTTAAAACTCACAAAAGTCGCTTTGATCACTTCTTTACATGTATATATTATGTTTAGCTGGATTTATATCAAAAAGAAAATACTTCGTTCACGCTTTCACTTATATTTAATTGATTGATATAAACAAGTTAATGTTATGGTGAAGTAATATTGCAAGTTTCTTTTCTTAATTTGGTGTCGGAAGACCCTTCTAACGGTCTGTAATATAATTGTTCGTTTCAGCGCAGCACATTCCATTACTGCAAATAACTTTGATAGATTATTGCCGCCCAAAATCCTCACAAAGGATAGACGATTCCTTAGAAGTATTTAATACTGAAGTCAATTTTCCACGCGGAATCCAGTTTGTAGGGCTACTTGAACTAAAACAGAATGAAATTTAGAATTACCGTCATTTCGTTTGTAAACAAACAGGATATCTTAAAACATCGAATATGGAAAAGGAAGCAATGAAATAAATACAATTTTACAATGAACATAATAAATGAACAATAGTATCCAATTTCAAAAACATCCGACCAATAAAAGTCATTGGAATCAAAAAACATTTTTGGGGGACTTATCCTCCCGTCTTGTGCGGGAGAGGCGGGCAATTTCGGTTCCTTTCTGTATCGGTGCAACTACAGAGATATACGGGGCAGGCATAAATTGTTTATGAAAAACCCGCGCCGCAATTGTGCGGACGTCAGGAGCACTCGCGTTTTTAATTGAAACGAACAATGTTTATGGGGAATACGAATGGAAACGATATAGAAATGGAATTTACTTTGCCCTCGGTTATCTGCTGACTCTTATTATGTGAGGTAATTTACCAGCGCCATAATCGACACGCCAATTTCCCCCCGGATAATGATACCAGAGAAAGAAAGAAAACCTATCTGGCAGATGTAAGGGTTTGTCGAGAATCCATTTGAATGCTTTGAAAATACCTCAAGTAATGCAATGTATTTATTACCAATCATATGTCATCCGTCGTGAAATAATGATGGCTTTTTGTGCTAGTTACTATTAATTTAAAATCGCCAGCCCCTTTGATATTTAGATTATAAAAAATCCGAACATTTGGTTGTAGAGCGTACATTTACCAGCGAGGCTTTAATCGCGAGCGGACATGAAAATACAAAGGCACCGCCTGTGAAAAAAACCATTATTTTACGTAGGTACCACTCCAGGTATTCTATGGAAATCCAGGATTTTAGGCTCATTTAGCAAAACCAACGAATCCTTTTACGACAGAAAACGATCATACGAATGTGTTTTAAAAATAATCCGCATGTGTTATTATTGTTTTATTCACAAGGAGATGAACACGAGAGAAAAACGCTATGAGAAGAGCAAAAAAATTATTTAAAAATAGCAATCCAGTAGTTGCCTTCAGTGGAGCTTCGATCATAAATAGTATTTGAAAGCATGTCCTCATAAATATTTTAATATTTTATTTAACTATCATATGAATTGCAAGTATCTTAAAATCGTCCATTACACCAAGAAACAATAAAACAACAATGCTATATAATATAACCTACAAATTGTTTAATTAACTTTTAGTACAACATAATTTATTTAACAGCGCCACCTGCGGGAAACTTTTCGCATTTCCTGTTTAGAAGGAATGCAAAAGGCCTATCTACAAGCGAAATCTTCTACGACTTTTTTACCGCCCTAAGTAGTATTCGCCATGTGTACGCTCAATGGAAAATCAGTTTTAAGTGAACTGTTTAAAGTCGCGTTTCGATTGTGAAGTGGAAGGGATGTAATAAAATTTGTCTAGCATGCAACATTTGCTTCGTCACCCTCCAGGGATATTGCGAAGTGCGTTGCTGAACAATAAATGTGAAGTGGGATTGGAGGAGTAGATAATCCTACAGAACCTCCAGAGCCTCCACGATATTTTAATAATTAAACATAATATATATAATAATAACAATCATAATGATAAATTCTTATTTCAATCAACTCGTATCAAAGTTTGTATATCTATTTACATATTGAAGCATAAATTACACTTATTTCAAATTAAAATAGAAGGTTCTCCAAAATTTTTAGAACGTTCATATTACGAGACTCGTTTTTTCGATGTAAAACAGTCACGATCCAATTCCTAAGTATGTGTGTTGTCATATTTCTAAAGCATTGTCTAGCTCTGACAAGTGTATGCTCTTCACTATACATACACCAAATAAGGCGAGAATGAGAAATTCCTTTTTTCATGCCAAAAATCGCTTCCAGATCTGGGTAGAAAGTAAATTGAGACCAGAGGTGGTATAAAGGTCAGTACACAATTTAGTCACCTAAAATAATTCAAATATCTCAAACACTGTATAGAGTATCACAAATTTCACTACGACAGTGTCGTGAAATATTACAGTCACTAAATTCTTTAGCCGTCAATGACCTCTTAACATTAAAATACCCATATCTTTGCCCACATACTCAATATTATGAATTATAGAAACTTTCGCATCTGTAACGTACGCATTCCTAGAGGGTTCTATAAAATTGCCTGGAGACACTCATACTCAAGACAGATATGGGATGCTCCGATTCGGTAGATGATGTCCACGTTTTACGATTCACACATACAATCCCTGCGCTGGCTTTATTACCCTGTAATGGGTATAAAGTTGAATAAACCACTTGACAAGTATCTCTAACGGCGCTTAATATTAACATAATATTATGAGTACCCTGATCATAGCTTAAATTTGTTTCTGAATTATTCTGTACCTAAACCTAAAAGAGATATGAACCTTGGTGTTGAAGAAGCGATCCGTGAAGCATGTGTGGTTATCCAGGACAGGTCATCACTTATTCCATTAATTTTTACATTAGACATTTCAAAACCCTTGGTCCCTAGCTTACTTATATTAATCCTACGTTTGTACGAGTATAACAAAACCTTGCAAAATAAGGAACAGAATATGACATGTAAATGTTTTCAAAATCTATTATTACTTGAACGGGAGAGTGTCAGGGCTACAAAGCAAATATGACAAAGCAAGCCAGTGTCACGGAAAAGACATGTTTAGAGCATGCGGTGGGTACGTGCCGTCCGCGCCGCAGCCGACATACAAATTCTAATTTGACGAAGGATTCACTACGTTTACGGCGCGAAATATATTTGTACAGAACGTCTTTTCTTATTTGTATTTTTGAAATATTGAAACATATAAAAATGTATATATTAACAATTGTTTCAAAACGATTAAACTGTCTTCCGCTAACTTGACTTAAGTCCTGTTTAAGGCCCGTGTCACGGGTTACCAGGATTGCCAAAGGCTGGGGTAAACGCCACCAAGATGCTCCAGTGCGCAATGCAGAGATTCTTTTTTAAGTCTCGTCTAAATTGAATATCATAAAATAGACAACAAATCATATTGTCTTTAATTTTTATTTTCGTGATTAAATAAGTATATGTTACGTGGCACCTCTATTTGAATTTGGAAAAATTGAGATAATCTAAAGATATAATGAGATAAGTTAAGGCGCCTTTCAAGGCTTCTAGTAGACTTTGAAGAATTTTAACTAGCGTAGGCTTAACAGTACAATTTTCATTACTCAGAACCATTTTTTTCGATATCCCAGCACGCCCTAGCCATGAACAGTTCAATACAACCGTACCATTGCTGAAACGAATACATTTACATAATGAAATCATTCCAAAAGATCATTCGAACAAACGCGCTCTCAATCGTTTTATCGCAATTTACCGAAACATAAGCGATTTAGCGATATCCCATGAATCGCAGCGCGGGCTGATTATCTCCGCTGTCCGACTCGATCGCTGATGGAATCTCGCCCCATAACGACATCCCTGCGCAGAACCGAATAATTCCCTTTAAATATCTTCCATTATGTCGAGACATATCCAATAAACATCAATTTGAATTTCATGGAATATGTCTCTTCCTAAGTTTTCAATGTGCGCACAGAATTATCTACCAGTATTTCATGTTAACGTATTTCATTATTGAAGATTAAAACACAATTAGCATAGCTTTTAATATTGATAATAGTACTAATTATGTCTACGTAAGCAAGTCAGATTTCTTCGATAAGGATGTAAAGAATGTAGCAGCTGCTTACTACTGCTTATTAATAGACAATAATCAATAATTCTACCTTATTAACCCTTGTTTCTCTAAATTATCGTATTTCTCACTTTTAAATGCGTTATTTTCGAAAGTTTGTTCAATAAAATGAGTATAAACCGTAAAATTCGACTCTAGTTCCCGCTTTATCTTAACCGAACCGAAAAAAAAGATAACAAATACAGCGGGAACAAGGTTTTAAATAAAACACACGACCATTTTTCTTCCATTTCGAAGCTGATGCAAGCGAAAGATTAACGATCGAATAAATTTCAATGTCCAATAAGAGAGAAAATACGAGTCGAAGCACTTTCTGCGGGCTTATCAATGAAATTTACAGCAGCACTAACTCGCACCAGACGTGGACTTTTATTTGTATTGTTTACAGCCTCCATAGGCACAGCATCGATGTAACACACGCTGCCCGAGACAGCAGTCATTGCTGATGGAGCTGATCGAACAAGCTCTTTCAAATTTCCTTAAACCATAGCTCCTGTACATAACGTTCTTCCATTGTTTTGAAAGAAAATCTTCTTGGCTACTCAGTGATTCGACATGACAAATGTTCTCCGATCAATATTGTTTTGTCGCCCTTCTGCTTTGCGAACTTGGCCGGCTCAGGCTATCTTGATGACTTATTCAATATCATTCAAGTATTTCTAAAGGCAAGTGAAACATTTATAATTTAGTTTATGTTTGTATTATCATCAGCAATACTTCATCGTTTCAGCGAACAGTGGATTCCCTGTTCGAATAGCAACAACAAGTCTATTAAACTAACTCGCTCGATAAAAGCGGGTATGTAGAACACGCCTTAGATAAATTTACGGAGAACTACTAAGGCCTACCAAGTTTCCTCAATTTATTCTCCTTCATCGCATCATCATATTCAGAAACGGACTTCACTTCGCCACTTAGTTGACTGTCCGGAGGATTTTAACCTTCACCCCTAAGCAGGTAGTCAAAGTTTAGCTGTGACAATTAACGTTACGTGTGCTGTTAATGCAACTTTATTGATTACAGCGGAAATCCATTTCCCTGTACAAATATGAAAATTCAAATGTATTTTTGTTTCGACGAAGCCAGTCGAGTGCTAGTTGCGGTCAGCAAACAATTAATTTCCATCTAAACGAGATTCAAATCAAAATAGTCATCAACTTTTTTCATCCGATCGTTTGTTTTGCGTCAAAAAAATCTCTTCAAAAGCAATACAAATCGTTATTTGAAAAAGTCAAAAGTTCAAAGAATGTATCTAATATTTAAATGTCCTATGCTTATTCCTATTCCTAAACAAAATGTATCCTATTGAACATTTAAAATTTTTATAAGTTATACAATACTATGGCAGTGTCATAGGAGTGAGAAGTCTACTAATCCGCACTTATTCGGGTGGGAAAGTATGCCTTTAAACCTTCTCATTATGATGGAAGAGCCGTGTCCACCAATAAAATAGGAGAGGATGGCGAAAAAAATGTGTCCTACACATTTTTACAATCGATCAACGCTTCAGATCCACTAAACTAAATACGAAGCTTTCGAAAAAAAAACCCTAAAATACGTCAAAGAAACAATGGGTGTCCCTATTTCAAAATCAGAGCGACGGGTCCAATAAATGCGAATATTAACTCTTGCTCACATTGACGCGGGCTCGGCTAATAACACGCGGATTAAAAAGGGAATGGTAACTGAATGGAAAGACCGCTCCTATGTGCGGGGAACACGTTGCCTTACATTTATTAACCGTTCTTTTAGGGTAATTTTTGTATTAAAATTCATACCGTGTCCAATCCTCGGGCTGCCGGCGCGGTATAATGTCAAGTATCCTTAACTAAGCTTATTCAAAGTCTTAATTGAAGCCTTACGCTGAGTGTTCTTGGCTTTGGTTAGGCTGACTTCCTAAGCTCGCAGATATCAGGTGGCGCTTCTTAAGAGTCCTGTAAAACAAGAGTTATTGCTAAAATACTATATCGTGTTCTTGTAGTAAATATAAGCAAAATAACATTACGCGTGACTCGGATAAGAGACGTAAATGGTGCAAACCGCCGGTGACTTCGCTTGATGGAAATCACATTAAAACACAATTAAACTGCCGCGCTGAGAGAAAAACTGCGATTTTACTTAAACGGGTTTTATTTCAACATTCAAATGAAAACTTCAAGTCAAATAGTATCCGTCTTTTTTACCTGTCGACAATAACATAAATGTCCGTAAACGACCCTATGCGGGTTTGTTGTTGGTCAGATGTTAAGTTAAACTGAATGTGAAAATTAAGTTCAGAGAATTTCAAAGAAATATTGTACCTAACATAAACTAACAATCAAATAAACAGACTAATTTTCAAGACGCAATATTACGTACATTCCACTGACCTCGTGGTCGAGTGGCTAGAGACCCTGATTTCAAAACTGGAGGTTATAAGTACGATTTCAATCCAGGTAAAGCAATTGCGTGATGTGCGTATTTGTTTCTCTGCATATAATAAAAATATCTCTATTAGTATAATATCGCATGTTTATTAGTTGTCCGGTGCCCGTAAAACAGGCATTTAAATGCATCACTCGTAATTATTATTATACATCAAATGTTTATAATATACCCGTACATATCTACATCTCATATGTACACTCCATAGTAACGAATGTCACGAAGAAACGGAACTAATTACTTACACGAGTATGGCTGTGCGCGATCAGTTGAGGGACGTGACACACGATTGAATATTCATACCACGTGCACGGTGTTTTCAAATTAGGAAACCATCTCAGTCGTGTTTTGACTTGGTTTCCTGATGTGGACGAATGTCGTGCAATACGCTACTGTCAATGTGTAGAAATTATAGGCACAAGTGTGGTTGCAGCATAAGTTTACACGATAGATTTACATTTGACTGAATTTTAGTAATGTTTTAATTTTGCTAATGTATCTGTTGTTGATTACGAAGTCACTTAAAGATCATCTCAAAATGTTAAACTTACTACAATATAACATTCCAGTATAACATGACAGTTCCTCAGGCGACCATAACCTCTGGTTAACGGCACTAAACCCTTAAAATTGAAATCTAACTAAGTTTCTGCAATCCCAGCATTTTCATGAAATTCTTCTAATTCTTTCACTTCTTTACAAACTAATGATAATTGCCAGTTAGCTCCACTTATTTCATCTGGTCTTTTACGAGGTTGAAAAATTTAGCACTTACAATTCCTTCTAACGTGAAAGACGAAAATCTAAACCACTAAACGATAGCTTACAAGCAGTTGCCACTTCTAAGCGATGTTTTAGATAGATAGACTAAACTTTAAAACCTAATCCTTGGGTCCTAAAGGTTGCCCAATACCGCCCGGCAAATGCGTGCGGTGGGTTTTGAATATTCATTACAAAACCGTTAGATGGCGCATATTTACATAATATTATGATGCCCATTTACCCCTTAATAGTACTGTAAGAACCCGCCCTTTCTTGCCATAGTAAGATTTTGTTGTTAAACAAACGGCTTATGGCTAAGCATTTCATTAAAAACAATACCAGTTACATCTAGAATTTTGCTGTTCGACTCATTTGGTTCGCTCGAGTCATCAATTGTTAAACAGATAACAAAACAAGAGGCGATGTAATACGTGTTACTTTTCGTACGTAACGGCCGGCCAGCGCGAGCCTGCAGTGGGTGGGCTAATTGACGTGAAGTGGCTAACACGTCGTTTGAATATTCATTCCGAACGCGAATTCCCAGGTTCACACATACTTTGTTTTTGTTATGTAAATCGGTCTGAATAGGAGCGCGCAGCCGCTGAACTTTGTCGAATGTTGAATTATACTGAAGTATTTACATACGCGAAAAAAGTGAAGAATAGCATACACATTTTTGTTGGTTTTAGTTTTAACTTGTGTGATTTATATCATTTTTAAATTATGTAGACAGTTTTAACAATAAAAACGTACAAAAACAAAAACAATACCTCACAATAAAAATAACTACGTTATGAAAAATTCGACTTCGAAACTAAAAAGTAAAAAATAATAACGATTTAATATTAATTGTATACTACCTATTATTTATATGTGCCATTTACTAATAGGCTTGAAGTCGGTGCTAACCCTTAAACAAATAATTATATTGTAATCACTTAAATGAATACGAGCACCAACTTCAAACCC
>DWQT01000057.1:0-34261 GCA_018244895.1 Myscelus amystis hages | reverse complement strand
ATTTTAGATGTTACGCAGACAAATTGACAGCAGCTGGCACAGTAGCCGCGCCAGGAACAAACAGTCGTACTCGATACTAGGACCAATGTATTGTTCCATTGGTGATGCGTAGAAGACTGGATGTAATAGATGGTAAGTGATGGGTTCGAGGCGGCAAAGACGCAGTTGGACCTCGTGAGGTGTCATGACGCCTGTTGGTTGCAGAACCTTTACATCGGGTTTGGACGTCCAGTTTTACATCTTGTAATCGTCGTGTGCTTAAGGGAATAAAACAAATCTGATAACAATATTTCTATATTTATGGCACTTTAATATTTGAAACATAATCTGATTGCCCACATTACCTCAGCACCTTACACCCACAATATCGTACAACCAACGGTCTGATGTGAATTGTAAGAAAATTAAAAGCATCTTCATTTAATTATGTTGTTATATATACATACATATTTGTATTGATTAACGGTTGGGTATCTTACTTCATTGTTATTAGTCAGCTTTTAACTTCTATAAAGAAAATACGATGCAATTATATTTTTTGATAAACCTGAGGTAATATGAGCACAAAATAATATTGAAGACAAGAAATAATACTGATCCTTTTTATTGTCAGCGATATAGCATTTTTTTTGTTTTTTTTTTTATTTTCACCGCCAGTTGTGTGGTCATGGAATAGCTTACTGTACTTCATAACTGTTATTCGCTCCCAATAACAAAGTGATGTCGTGGCATATCACAATATTGATGTTATTATTTTTACCTTGTACTAATTTCGTAGGAGACTGACCGGTTCGTTTACATCCATAATTAATTATGTAATTCTTTGCAATCGGAACGACGGATCTATTTTCGAAGGAATCTTAAGTAGATACTACAAAAATCTTTTCACCATTGCGAACACTGCTGTTTGATTTTATAATTTTTCTCAATAGCAACTGTTCGTTGATATTTCGAAGTTCTTATAACATACATCCAACAAAGACTACTCTGCTTCAACGTTAACTGCGCGCCGGCCATTTTGCTTGTCACATTGGTACCCCTGAAATTTCCTACCCAGTACGCCCAGCCAAATTTCCCGCCAAAATACTTCAGTTACATTATCAGACTAAGGTGAAGAATTCTACCCGATTACGGTTCTGATAAATTTTTATAAGTAAGTGTTTCAATTTGTTAATTGTCATTTAATTAATATCACTTTGTTATTAAAAGTTACAAGCGCCTATTGTAACGATAAATGAATGTACAGTTCTTCTTTTAAACTAAACTTAATATAAAAGACAACACGTTTCCAACGACATCTCTTATTTAGTACAGGACCGATATAAAAATATTGCGATATGATGTTATAAAAGCATAGAACGAAAACTTTTATTATATCTCAATAACAGTTTGTTCATTTTTGCACCGAATACTCGTGCGGATGTTTTGGAACGAAAGCGACTAATAAAACGTTAATCAATAACGTACATATATATCTAATCTCTGTTGTTTCCATTTTAAATAATAGTTTAATTAGAAATACATTTAATGAATTCCAGAAGCAATTGTATATTTTATTTAATCAACTTACACAGATGTTAATTGATTTTATAACAATTGAAAGTGTATCAAGTGTTAACTAATAGTTATTTGGTAGCCATGAAGACTTAGAGAGAATACATCCTTCCAGAACGACTCGATATCACACAAGATTTTCTTATTGTATTTTTATACGGTCCTTATAAAATATGAGATTATAACATATGATGAACACATTCACTAACAAATATCTCTAACTAATATACAAACGCGGTTTTTACCGATATATTGCTATCATTAAATATATTGCTTCGTTCGACTCAATGTCATATACATAATGTCCCTTATTGTTACTTAAATTAACGTTTGGCTGTTAAGGCAATCTGTTTCTTAGGTTATGTGCGTTGACGCTTCCAATGGTGAGTAAAGCTCTGTTGAAACTTATAACAAAATAACAATCATTGTTTGGTATATTCAATGCAATATTTAAAATAAGACGAATCAACTCGCTTGTACATACTCGCGCGGCGCCACTCGCGGCCGCTAATACCAAGTGTTTGTTACTAATTGTATAATCAACCAGTTCTTGATACTTACTAAATAACAGACCTCAGATTGATCGCATGTCTGTAACCAAAGTGTCTTTATCTCCTGGGGATGAACTTCATAAATATTTGGAAGACAATGGGTTTAGACAGAACTTTACTCATTCAAAATATTATGTATCTACTTTTTAGTAACCTTGCAGGCGCGCTCGTCCTGCTATCCGTTGATTTGTTCATTATGCTGTCGATTGATGCGTGAAGCAAGTATCAATGACAGTTGCGCGTCGGAACCCTTTCGACGGTTACGGTTCGCTTTTTAAATTCAAGTGTCCTCTACATATAACGAGCGGGACAAGTTTCGATGTTCTATTTTTAAAACAGTCAATTTCTTGTCTACCTTTAGTAGTGTCGTCGTGACATCGGTAGTAGGTATGTATCATAGATATGTGTACTGGTTTTCTTTACTAGACGTCATTTATATTTACTATATAAATTAAAATATAACGCCAGTAACATTTTGAACATTTTTAAATATTTGAAATGAAAATTCAATAGTACGGAAGGCGTTCTGATAACTTATTGATCCATTTTATTTCACACACGTTAAAAATATACCCGTTGCTAAAACAACTTTTACCAAATACCAAAGTTGAAAATAACGATTAAAAATAGCACAAGTTCTTTAAGAATTCCCGCTATATGTTCAGATCCTGTTCATACATTGATGTAGACATTTAAATGTAACCTGTGTTAACAAGGATTTTGAAAGAATATTTGATTCATCATAGAAAATTAGAAGGATTTCCATCATATAGAGTGTATACATACATAGCATTATAACAGTGTATATAATATAGATACAAATATACTTAAAAATAGAACTGCACATAGTGGAGATGGTGTCCCGATCGTTTAAGGGGATGACCATATTTTCTAACACACCTTTGTCTACAAATGGGTCTGCTCACGTTGCTTCCGGCCGATAAATAACAGCAGATATCTTATACCTGTTACCGGCGGAGGCGGATACTTCGTGTTGCTATTAGCTTATATTTAAAGTTGACGTGCTTTGTACGAATCGGTATTGGCTTACGCACGACTCAGCCGTCGTACTATACTGAGGATCATACGCTGATTATATACATAAGTACCATAAATATGTGACATTCAACATTTAACGCAATGCACCAAATGTAGACCCAATGTAGAGAGCGGGCGTGTTTTAAGTTACTTATTCGTGTCGTCAATAAAATATGGCATTCTCTTAAACGTCGGCACGTGGTCGCGGACCTTCGTGTTACACGAGAAAACCCGACAGACAGGCCACATCGCGTCCGGTACAACGCCGACTCAACTGGTGGTCTTATTTTAAGTTTTAACTTGCAGAAGCCAACAGCCGGTTAGTGGGAACAGAACGAGTGCAAGAGGTGTGGGGCCGCAGACAAGCACAGTGCGGAGCCGGCTGCCGCGCCCCGGCCGCCGGCGGCGGCGCCGCACTGTGCTTGACCCTCGGAACTAGTTAAATAAGTAGTAACGGGCACATGCCTCCGGCGCCCGGGGCGGCGCCCGGGGCCGCGCCGTACGAACGTGTGTCACGAATCTAATTGACTATTACGGTCAGACCCGAGGGCTGCTACAGCCCTCTCTATGCGTGATATGCGAGTAATAAGAAAGTGAAGGAAGTAGTTAAGTATATTAGTAAGAAATGTGTTGAAATATATTTTTACAATATATATTATTTACATTAATGAGGTAATCGATGACGTCGCCGCGAGCGCCCCCGCGCTCCCCGCCTCGCCGCCGCGCGAATTCAAAACATATTCCAACACTACATTGCATTCTTAAAGTACATACTATTTATAGTGTAAATTAAAGCGATTTAGGTAAAACGTTAAATATTAAATATAATCGTGAGCGTCGGTACAACGCGTCTAGGCTGAGGTCTCGGTTACATTCGAAATAGCCGCGAGCGGCAATGTCCGGAGGGGTGGCAGCAGCGGAGCGACGGGCCGCGGGGCGCCCCGGGAGCGCCGCCGCTACGGTGCTGCGTCATGCTAGAACCTTCTAGATCATAACCTCAAAGTACCCCGACGGGATTCACATGCAATGGACGCGGGGGCCCCCCGCGCCGCCCCCCGCCCCGCCACCGCCGCGCGCGGCCACACTCGGCTCGGTGCGTGGCCCGACTATTATACGATCGTAAGCTCACTTTAAACTATATACAATGGTAACTCGTACAATACGTTACCACTATTATTATGATACATGGCTATATCTAAATTATACTTAAAAATACACGAAAATGAAACTCTAAATGATATAAGTAGTACAGTGTCTAATGAAAAATATAAGGAATCGATTGTGATCGAACAGGCGAATGGCAGAAAGACGAGTTCGGAGATGTTACTTATACGCAAACGTTACCAATTTGATTGGTCGTCGGATAACGGCAGGACGCGGCGCCGGGAGCCGCCTCGTTCGAAATGTTCACTTCGTTAATCGTACTTCATAATATTGGCTCGAACGCTTGTAAATAGATTGGATATATTAAATATTCTATATTCTTAGCATAAACCCGCTGTAAAGCTGCCGGAGTCGGGACGCGTGTTGACCGTTAGAGCGTGTAGCTTGCGGACAGCGGAGGCGCGCCGCCCCCGCGGACGGCGCGCCGCGCGGCCCGCGCCGCGCCGCATTATCGTTACGTCCCGACGAACGTCTCGCTGGCGCGAGTAACATACGACTAACGTCTATTAGCTTCATATAAAACCGGACTAATTACGTTCTAAAGTAAGTTTTAATATTATTTGGTGTTAATTTGCCTGGCCGTACCGTCGCCGCCCGCCCGGCCCCTAACCTAACCTCGTATAATACACTTTTGTAATCCTAATTCACCCGTATAGCAAACCACACACGACTTTATACAGTGATAATAATGTATAATATATGCAATACCCCGTGCTAACATTTACATAGATTTGGCAGCCACGGTACATATATCGATAACACGACCAATATTGTCCATTATCCACGCTACCAGAAACGGCCGCCGGTCGCATCCCCGGCGGCGCGCGGCGCGCGGCGACCGAACACCGTCCACATTGCAGTATCGATCAAAATACGTGATATGTTTCAACATTTTATATCGCATTGAGCATTTTGTGGAAGAGAAGTGCGATGTAAACGATAATAAGGTTTGTCCCGTTGAATTAGTTTAAAATTTTGAAACGGCCGCTACATTCTTACTGTCGCGCCTCCGCTAGCGCAAGCGCCGGCGGTTCCCCAACCAATATCTATGTAAATGCGCGTATACATTAATTTACACGAAAACCCAACATCTGGTAACATTTTAATATTGTAAATAATCTTTTAATCAAGTAAATATAACCCGCTCTCGATTACCTTGAAACAAGCGTCATTATTGTTACTTTGCACTTTGTACACGACGAGGACAACAAATCTTATGTCGTAAAGAAATTAAATCGTAATTTTATAAATATCGAAATCGTAGTCAGCGGTTATCGTTTCATAGGTGTTTTTTCGCTCTTGTCTTTCCACGGTTTGTGATGGCGCTGAAGTAAGCGAACGTACAATATCCTAGTAAATGATTGGTACGGAATATATTCTTCAGCCATCTATTCCGGCCACCTGGGCTTCAACACCTGGCATGAACCTTTGACCTTACAAAGTACCTTGTCCAAATTATATATAATATCTCTCGCTACAAAGTGGAGGAGAACGTCGCGAGGAAATTTCCACATCCTAAAATACTGCATAGCTTTTTCTTAGATCCAAAGCTTTCCAACTGGTTGCTACATTGGTATATCGCCTTATACCTTTTCATTAGGATTCGAATCCAACAAACAACAGGAACCATCCTAAGCTATGAATCTGTGTTGAATCTTAGCCTTACATTCCTCTCGTCTATCCACGCTAAAAACCACAGTTCCAAGGCAGTATCAGCTCAACCGGGTTCGATGAGTTAGGAAATCTTTTTGGGACGCAGCAGTATATTACGGCCATATAACTGCTCATAAAAGACATTTGCTAGATATAATATATTGGCCGTGCTCCTTGGCCTAAAATTAAAAAGTGAGATTGATTAATATCGATGAGATGTTCGGTTGTAACGCGACAGCTGTTACCGTTGGCTGATCTGGTGGCACAGCCTGAGACACTTGGATTGAAAGCATGAAATAATAACCGCTGAATACAATCCTCCTCCAGCCATCCGATCCATTAACACTATTATTGCTATCGACGAAATCAAGTCATCGCAACATGCGCCTCCACTCCGATAATATATTTAATCAAGAATATTCCTATAATATCACGTCACACAACACGTCCCCGGTAACTAACTCCTAATATATCGTATTTATTCCTCTACGTTTGCGGCAGTTTTCGCTAGTTTACTTCATTTTTTATCACCATATTTTTTCTATCTAAAAAGTGCTCCACGTCTATTTTTAAAAGTGCATCTATGAGCAAATTCATGTTGGTCAGCAGTTTTGGACCATTCGAGAGCGCAGCGGAGCGCCGTCGCCGAACGGCTCGAGACTCGGCGGTCGCGGCCTATGTACACGCTAGAAACTATTGAATTTTCGATATCAGGGAACTATACTAACTATGCTTTTACTGATAAATCTCTTAAAGTACGCAGATAGTTTAGAGCAAAGATGCTGGACATGAAATGTTGCCTTAGCCGACAAAATTAAGCGTTTAGTTTTCACACCAAAACAGTCGTGTTAGAAAAACTCCCAATTTCACTTCCACACTAGCATAACCTTAAAACTCCATGTTCGTCCAATCCAATTTATCGCATTTTTTTCTTTTTATCTTAACATTATTTATAAAAGTCGTCATACATCTTCGACAGTGTCGAGCTCTCGCGGCTCGAGGAACGGAATTTCCAAATTGATCGCATAATTCATACCTAATTATTATTCGAGACATAATTTGCGTGAAAACTAAGCACCCTCTATGAACTACTATGTATGCTATATTGGACGAAGAATGTATATAAACCTCTAGGGCTATGCTGTGTTGTAGCCGACCGATTAGCGACATCGACAGTCGTCGGTCCGCGCCCGTCCGGCGACCGCGCGGCCGGCGATCTGGCCACCGGCAACTCGACGCGAACGAGAGCCGGCAAATGAACGAGTCGTTATCGATGTTGGTTAGCGATGGCTGCATCGTGCATCGATCGACGCCCACATGCGAGTAGCCTCCTAAGTCCTACTTCACCTGCAACATGCACATGCGAGCAAGACAAGTGCCGTCAGCGCCAGCGTGAGCTCGACAGTTGAAGCGCCGTTGCACATGTCCTCTTCACAGAAACACATGTGGCCGGTGCCTGTACTTTCCATCATGCACACGTGGTCCACCATGAACAGGTTGATCTGCAGCTGCGAGGTGCACGTCCGTCTCACTACCTCGTACGCTGTAACCGCAACCAAACAACAATATATTAATTAACTTACGAGTAGATTAGTCTTCGTTATATACATGATTTTTACTTCTTTTTCCTTTTATTTACTGCTACATACTAATATAAAGGAAGAATATTTATGGTTTCAGATATTTCAACTAGAACCAGAAATTGATTTACTTTAATGGACCCGACGTCCATAGACAACAGAATTCTCGGAATGGCAGTGTTAGTGTGAATCGATTCGGTTAGCTACGGGTGTAAGAATATCAATAGGTTAGTGTTGAACCGGGGCTGCGGGGGAGTGGACACTCACGACTCTTGGAGTAGCGCACCATCTTGACGCAGCAGCCGTTGCAGGTCTGCAGCGGCGGCTGGTCGCGCGGCAGCGCCGTGTAGTTGAAGGGGTCCTTGCAGCGGGCGTCCGTCCAGCTGTCGCACTCGTAACAGTATATCGTTCGAGCTGCCGACAGAGCGTCGTCGCTATCAGCCCAGTCTTGCCACTGCTTCCTTTGAACCGGCTTTTTGACTTTAAAACTTTTAATATATAGCTTGGTGTCGAATTATCTTTGCTCCGATCTCAGGAAGAGTGCAATTAGACTCGATTATAAAAAATATGACGAGTGTTGAAAGTTAAAAAGCAATTGAAAATGAATTATTAGTTTATATACACTTTGTACCAATCGTGATAAAATGATGTATGCTGTTTAAGTGTTTCGGAAAGCGTTCTTAATTGTTTACCGAGACGATCAAACGACGTTCTCATATAATAAAACGGCAAAAACGTCTCAACTTCTTTAACTTATTTAACACAAGTAGGTACATTTTTCATTACAATAACAGTATTTTCTTTTCTATTTGCCTAAATCTATATCATCGGTCCAGCTGATCCAACAATACAGCGGTCACGATCCTGAAGGACTCCCAGTGAGCACAAGCGACGCCGCGAGAGAGAGACGGGCTTGCCAGCGTATGATCGCCCGGACACAGTAAGCTTTGGTGAACTCAATTCGTTACAAATGGTTTGTACGAAATATTCATTGATTAACGAAAATACGTGAGCGCAGCGTGACAGATTTCTTTATTAGTATAGACAGATCGGTCAAAATGTGTACTGTTTTATTTTGTAATGGAGAATTGTAATGAAGTTGTAGTTAATGATTTGTTAGTCAGTCGAAACGGCTGTACGTATGATTTTTGAGGTTGAGCCTTTTTTTGAAAAAACTTACCGCCCTTCGAAACTGTCTAGTAATCATGGATGTGGAAACCATAGGAATTGTCATAATATATGTGAAATGTGTTATGTGGACGGTATTGCATAGGTACCTACATTGATACGCTACTTCACAGAAGGGTAGACAGGGCTAAGGATTTGAAACGGCTATGATTTAACTAGAATCGGTCGCCATAGATCTTTATTTGTTTCTATTGAATTTGGATCGAAGTACGTAAAATAAAGAAAACAGTCGGTCTAATTACATAAACGAGTGTAATATAATTTGATGTCGAGTAGTAGCTGACATAATTTATATTTATTTATCGTGTAAACATAAAGTATTACGGCGTCGATTATTTATGTACGTATTTTAACATATTTTTGCTTTAGCGCGACTGATCATGTCAGCGTTAGGGCCGCTACAGACGGGGGCAATTAAACGGCGCAGATTGCAATTAGTTCGCGACGCCCCCGCAGGCTCGATTGACACTTTAGCATATTAAACAGAATCTCGTCAAGCTTCATCCGCTTGTTACTTCCTAATGGAGGGATCTAGGAGATCCAATAGTTAGAATCTATTGCGCTCACTACACAGTGTGACCGTCAGTCAACTCGCTGCAGACAGGACAGACACACGCACGTTACGAAGGGCGCACCGCGCCCTGGGCAGGGATTTGACAATACGGTGTGGGGACCGCGGCGCCGGGAATACAGCACGTGCGTAAAACCAGCCGATGACAGGAATTCCAACCACATGTTACAAAGCAATTCCAGGTATCGGTAGAGTATAACTCATATAAGGTGCTAATTATTTAACCGCCCGGCATGCCGCTCCTTCCACGCCATAATGGCGCTAGCCTGTCCCTGGCCTAGGCATATAATCTATGCGCATTTATAATTGTTTGGCTAGCCATGTAACCAGACTATTATAGATGCTAAACACATGCTAACTCTAAACTTAAGTCACGCGATGCATACATTAGCGCTTGGATTTTCCATGTAAGATTTTAGCAACCTTGGCATATTTAAATAGGCTGACATTTTTTATGTTTTACTGTAACATGAATTATGAAATTTGAAATTTTTAGTTTCGTAGCTACCCACATACTGTCACGCAAAGGAATGACCGGGAACTTTAGACAGTGACATTGTTTTTGTAATTCATTTAATACTTATTTCAACATTTATGTCGCGAAATGGTGTTTTATTAATTTACCTAGCCGGCCAATATGCTATCTACCTACAAGAACGAATAAAGTAACCGCTATGCGATATAGAGGGCACTACCTTACACGCATGCGATACTAACGAGGGCGCAAGTGGGGCACTTCACGTTCAAAGTGGCTACATCTCGCGGACGCGTGTGCCACCTCAGAGCTATCACTGTATCAATCATATGTGGGCCAGCGGGGCGGGCCTTAAACAAACGAACATAAAAACTACAAGTAGCTACTTCAAAACTCAGCCGGTTCCGGTCACAATACTTGCCGCCGACCCCCCAATAGAACAATTGCTCAATTTGCTAATAAAATTCTCATATTGCTCTAACAGGGAGCTCGATCCTGAAGGTCCGCTTAAGGTCATCAATCGGGTACGAAGACGAGCGAACTGCTTCGATCGATCACGGTTACGTTAGAAGTAACATTCTTATATAATAACAACCTTCAAAAGCCCCACACTATTTATTATTGTCTTAACTTATTGAATTACCGTTTGCCCGGTGAGCCGCCAATAGCTAGTGGCGTGCTACTTTTATCCACTACTTTTACTGACGTGTACATCCCTAATTACGAGTATATATGTGTATGATGGTTTATGTAAATTAAAGGAAGTATAAAGTGGTAATTTGAGCCCTAAACATGAATCAGTTTAAAACAAATAACGAATGTCACCTTAATAGAAAAGTAGATTGGAACGGCAATGAAGAGTCTAATGGAGTACTTGAAACAGTAGTAAGTAATACAAAATATTAACAAACCCTTTCAATCGCTACTTTGAGAAATGCTGAATTTTCAATTGTTAAGTAGGGTAATGTTGCATGACAATTTTAAGGATAGTTTTCTGATATGCAATATCTACTTGAAGGAATGCTTTTTTATCACAATGATGTCGTAACCGATATCTTTGTTATCGATATCTTTGTTAGAAAACATTTTATACTTTTATACTATCATAGTACGAGTATACAGTACTGTGTACAAACAATATTTAAAGTACGGTATTGGAGTAATTTACGTTTCATGCCGTAAGGAAATTAATGAACAAAAGTAGCGTGATTTAAAAATGATTCTTGGATTTTTGACGATTGCTGCTACCCTTCTTTATTCTATACAGGGTTTTTGAACCAGATATACTAAGGACATTCTTATTTAACTCAAGAAATGAGTATATAAATTGAAGAGTTTCCTTGTCTAACATTATTGAGGACAAACGAACAGGGTGCGGAGTAGAGTGTGGACGGTTCTTGATGATGTTCAGGGCCTCTCGGGCTCGCTCGTGGTCGCTCTAACATTTATTTGACAAAATCATTGTATGCGTGTTTGCTATTAGCAAGGTATATTGAAATGCTAGCCGGTCGCTCCCCGATTGTACTCCTTACCCCAATGCACGTCCGGTCGTGTTTATTTTGGAAACGGTACTCGCTGAGAACGTGCATCAACAAAAAGCCTCGCCGTTCTACTTAGCGTGTATTCAGTACTCACCTCGTACTCGGTCGTCTGTGTGGGTACAGTGTTTTGTGTTTTTGTAGACGAGTTTTTGAAAAGAAAGATAGGAAGCCAAAGAGATGCGCTCTCGTTTTGCAACTAAAATGTAGCTACAAGCGACGCTACCTTCGGGGAAATATTGTTCGTATTGACCCAGTCTAAGGTTGAAGCGTGCGGTGACACGCCGACGAAATGACTATTGTAGGTACTTAAAATACAAAGTAATTAAAATGAAATATATGAATATCTTTATACTTCCAAGTAATCCGTTCAATTTATTTTCGTAAAGAGGCACAGGCCTATCATATTCCAATTGGACAATATTCAAATATTTATGAAGCCTTACAATAAGCGATGCCTCGGCGCTGTACCTCCAAGCCTTTAAGCGTTTTCGTGGATTTAAGAATAACTTTTACTGTGTAATAAACGAGTACTTACTCTGGCATTCGGCCTGAACAAGGGGAGTCAGACTTAGTGCCCATAACGCTGAAAATCCATGCTTTCATTAGTAACAAACAAAAATAAATACACAAAGCTATATCGCGAGGGCTACTCCACTTGTACCGCCAGGTGTCGCTACTGGCCACGGGCATTATGTCAATTAGATATTATTGCCAAGTACAGAAGTTTACCTTCAATTCTTCTGTCAGGACTTTGATAACTTTTAAAATATTATCATTTAATCACTTAATACGTATTAAGCCGAGGGAAAGGAAGTTAAAATTATGTTGTTATCGACGCACGGCCCATCATTGTTTCAGCCGCGCCTGCGTCCACTGCTGGACAAGGAAGTTTTCCAAGCATCGCATCATCTCAACCTCTGGATTAATTAATAAAATGAAATGTATGTTTCAGTCCTCAGCTGGCACCGATAAGCCCAGGAGAAAGTACATCGTGGTGAAAGTGGCGCCCCGTAGCGAGGATTAAAGTAGCCCTCGCATAAAAAAAACACAGTCGCAGAAGAGAAAAGATTCATCAAGATCCTGTAAATAACTGAAATTAGGAGAAATTAAAAAAAATTTGATAACAAAACCGTAGACTGGGTCACAGCTAAGGAAACAATTTTGAAAAAAGGATGAAAACGCTAAGTAAACGACGCATGAAAACATACATATAAACCGTATGCAGGCGCGGGATGTTAGTGATTCTCCAAAAGCTGAGGTCAGACGTCTCACCAAACTATGTCACTTTGATATTACAGTACATTACGTGTAAAATATTTTATTTATCATACATTTAAAAAACTAATTTTGTGCACTGTTTCTAAATAAATGTGTTTGATGAGGCGCATTCCAGATTTCAGTGAGTGAAGAGGATTCCGTACACCCTTCGGCCGGCATGTTTTCACGCGTCTCAAACCAATTGTTCAGTATCGTGGTAAGTATAATTTCGGTGTGATTTATTTATGGACTCCGAAACACAATCAGTTATTCACAGGAGCTGGCGCGGTCTGTAAACGATGTTCAGTGTTCAATGTCTATATTAAATTTAAAAAATCATGCATAAATTACCCATTCCTTTATACTCTTAACATGGCAACATACATTCCTGTGGACACCCAAACACGTGTAGTAACATACGACACACAAACGATATTGCTGGGAACGCCCGTATCGATAGACAGTCATCTGTTATTTATTTTAGAAAATAAATAACAATTTCAATTTTTTTTCAGCTTATATTTAACATAATGCATCTATTTAAATAATAAAGTTAATGAATATGATTCAATCTATTCTGAAACAAGTTTTGACGTATAGCAAAAAGTGCTATCGAGAACGGCGTTCATAAACCAATACAACACACCATCTAAGTTCACATCTATGGAGACGTCACAACACCGGGTTTCGGAACAGACTAAAAATTGCGTATTACCAGTCCGGATGCACGAGTTGCCTTTCACTTGGTCCACTCCGAACCAGGACATGAGGAGAACTGGAAACATTTAAAACGAAACACTTTAAAACGTCACACGTATACCGATTCAGCCCAGCTTTGTCTGCGTGAAAAGTCATCTATGGTACATCATTATTATTATTGAAGATGCTTCGACGTAACTACCTAGAACTGTGTTTAAATCTGATTACGCAAACTTCCTGCCACACTTGAATCGGCGACAATACCCGAATACTTAAGTAACGGTCGATTTGAGGAAAACGTAATAAAAATTTCGACAAATTAGTGAACTTAGTACTGCACTGACTATTAGGTAATACGCATGGAACAAAAATACCTGGGCTTTCTTTCGCTAATTTTGAATTTCGATCCCTTAATTTCCGCTTTCAAGTATAATTTAATGACAATTACTTTTACTTCCAACTATACAGGCACGTGTTCTAAACGTGTGTGTCTTACACATAGGCAATGAAAGTAATCATTCTTATAGGGTAAAGTCGGAGCAAACTGACAGACGGCCCGCGCGTTGGTGTGTTTGGTCTGGTTGCCGTCATCGCTTGTTTTATAATAATTAATATTGCGAAAAGACTCAATTATAGCTTCGAATTTAATTTAGTGATACGACCAACAGCTCTTCATTAAGTTTTTAGTAGGAAGATTACCACTCCGCAATCGGTCAGCGTGGCGCCCTAAGGCCTCAAACTTTTTTTTATGAGAGGAGGCGCATTAGAAAATAGAACCGTTGATCTACATGCGATATTGTTGTAAAGTTTATTCATATTTAATCTGTAACAGCATTTTTCTTTAAAATAAGAAACGTCCGGCGAAAGATCGTGTAACGTGCGATTATTTAAGCGAAGTGTAATAAATCTTATAATTAGCTGATAACCGTCGTTCGCCGGCGTTAAACCATTTCCGGAGGCGCCTCGTTGCGACGCGGCCTCCAATAAACCGCGACAATACTCGTACACTGCGCGCGGCTTCACGCGCGCCAGCCCACAGCTCACAAACTGCTTCATATTATGCGTAACGATCACAATACAACTTTCTTTGGACGCTGATTTGACTGGACCGTAGGCCCAGTGGTCAATTACGCTGATTGCCTGTTTCTGGGTTTGAATAGTACTCACGACAAATATATTACGTGTAAAGAACTAGAACATTTGATGTGTAATGGATGTGAAGGCATATGTGCATGTATGCATACAAATGTGAGACAAAACTGTTACTATTAAGAGACCAAAAGACCGGAGTTTTTTGGCTCAAGAACATTTACTTCGTCTTACAAGACAAATTAGTATTGTTACAGCGGCCGCAAATGCGCGATGCCGCTCTTTATGTCTAGAGAACATTGCTGTGTTGTTTCAGTTGTTTGTGAGTAAAAATTAAAACTTGGAGTATACGGAAAATGAAAACCGTTACACTACTGACAGCACACGACATTGGTCGTAATGTCTTTACTAAAATACGTTGCAGAGGCGAGATATTTTGTATAATTTGTGACATCTGGCTCGATATTTAGGTGATGACGTCAATGTGGTGCGCGTAAAGGATGGAAGTATGTTGGAAGCGCTGCGACGCTTCATCATTGGTCACAGCGCGCTGGTGCTGCCACAGGGCTCAGCTCCGGCGAGACATTAAATTTACAGAATCGTCTACTACTGGAAAGTAGCAATATGAAATTTTCAATTTGTTAGGAAATATAGAAATACGGAGGTGACAGAACTGGAGAACGACCATGCTCATCATTTGTAGGTGGGTAGTCATTTAGCTCCATCATCCTTTAATATTGTATCAGTACTATTCAATCTAAACTCAATACCGTTACTGGGTTAGACATAAGTTCATTTCGTCGCGCAAAGACTACAAAACGCTCAATGACTGCGTGTGTGTGTGATTTTGATAGTCATTGATTTGGTGTTGCTAATTATTAAATAAAATATCCCAATTTTCGTGTATGTTCGTTACAGTGGGCCACGTGCCGATCACCATCAGGTGGCCCGAACGTTGGCGCTGATAACATTGACGGCACATCGTTACTTGGAAAAATTAAACGGACGAGTATTTATAACAGTGTCTTCCGAGCCAGTGCCAGATCTGTGCCCAAACGGCAACTTGAAATACGGCAATGCGCATATCGCACGGCCGTCGCGGCGATGTAATGTTGCAAGTGCATTCAAACTTCAAGGGAACTCGCTTCGTGTGTTTGAATCGTACTTGCTGCAGGGAAACCACTGCATATATGTACATCGAGACTACAGGTGCAATAACAGTTCAGATGTGGAGTCCTATCGACAGCCATTCCTCTTTCACTCCTTTACAGAATCCTATTCCATCGCTGGTTTTGGATGCCAGCGAATATAACTAATATAGTCGACTTAAAAATAGCAAAACCGGCAATTTTCTATGGAACGAAAGTATTTTCAAAGAAAACATGTCCAACAATAGTTCGACGAGTAACACAGAACACACAGCGACCTCCGGCCCGCGCGGCGGCGGCGGCGGCGGCGGCGACTACGGTTTAGAAATATACAAAAACCTGGAATCGGATCGCGAGTGGCGATAAAACATAATGATTGCGCCATTACCGTTGCCCATCATTCGGATGACGTCACGATATTTCTAAATTTGTGTCAAAAATAAAAAGCGGCCTGGAAATTATAAGCGTGCTCGTTTTGTGTATTACGCTCGTGTTATCAAATAAATTTGGGTAGTTTGGTTGTCGCTCCTTCGACAGGAGTAGGCGCTTATATAATTATAATTTTTGTCACGCAAATCCTCTTAAACAATATTGTATTAAATTTTCTTCATCCCGTTCCCGATTTCTTTGCCCTCGATGTAACGTTTGATTGTTAAAGGAGTCTAACCTAACCTCGCTAACAAAGTAGCGCGATTTATTTTAGCGCGTAGTCGTTCTAAATAGTCGCTGGAAGCACTTTTTCTTTTGCAACTACTATCCACAATTTGACCTCGCCAGACCGCCAGACCACCAGACCTTTCACACACCCAAAGATGACATAGACGTGATAGCCTAGTGGTTTGACATTCAGCCTCTCACTCCGGGGGTCTGGGTTCGATCCCGGCACGCATCTCTGATTTATCAAGTGCGTTTTATAAATAACATTTAAATATCACTTGCTAAAACGGTGAAGGAAAACATCGTGAGGAAACCTGTACACCTTACAGATGTTATAAGTTTGTA
Source organism: Myscelus amystis hages (assembly GCA_018244895.1). NCBI lineage: Eukaryota > Metazoa > Arthropoda > Insecta > Lepidoptera > Hesperiidae > Myscelus > Myscelus amystis. The sequence continues at coordinate 17,751 of DWQT01000057.1, read as the reverse complement.
TAGTATTTTTTGAGGTGTGTGAAGTCTAATAATCCCTCACACTATGAGAGGAGACCCGGTCCAGCAGTGGACCATAAAAAGGGTGAAAAAAAGATGACATAACGGTACAGTGGAAGAAACGCCACAAAGCTCGGCGCACGGCGGCTGCAGCTCACAAAAGCTGCAGCTTCACAAAATATAGAATACGATGCCATCTCACAAAATTAGAAAGAAAATTAGTCGCTTTCCTTGTCACATTATCACGTGGAGTTTCACCACCGCGGTCATTTCCAATTACAGGTACGATCGCATATCTCTGGCCGTTTGCAATTCAACAGAGGAAGGAACAAGTGGGAAATACGATTTGCAAGTGCACCAAGTTATAAGCGAGTCTAGATTGCTGATTCAGTTTATAACGTCAAACTCTGCTTCAAACTTCAGTAGGGCTGTCGCGACGTAACCAACATTTGTTTTTGCAGTCATAACATGGATATTTTAAGAGCCATAAAATGCTACAAGAGTTCATGTTTATATCGCTTCTTAAACACAGATTAGTTTTGCTGCAAGTAATTTGTCCACAGAGATGCATTTATCTCGCAGCAGAAAATGCAGAAGTGTCGCATTCTGCCGAACCTTTGATTCCGGTCGAGTCTGAAACCTCCACGAGGATTGCTTAATGAGTATTCAGTGGCAGCCCTGAGTTTGTGTAGCTACACTAACTTGGGTAACTTAGTTATGTTTGCTCACCGCTAAGTCGGCGGTTCCGCGTGTGCGCGGGCAACCTCGGGCAAACGTCAATTTGTCGAGAAGTACAAAAGCGTTGTGCGCTCGGTGCCGCCGGCTGTCGACGACGACACGACCTATCGTGAAAAACACGGCGACGGCCGCCGGGACAGAAACCGCTGGCGACAATTTTCCCCAAATGCCCACGAACTGAGCGTGGGAGGCAAAGTTTTCATGGAAACACTCATATCGAGGTCTTGTGCTTATCTGAATAAAGCACAACGCATTCAGTGAAAACTTGCTACTTTTAGTGCAGTGCGGCGAATATACAGTTTGAGCAATCGTATTACTTTTTATGTTTACACACTCCTGGCTTTCAACTCTGTGGAATATTTATAACGATAATTATATGTCCGGCGAACTGCAACATAGCGGCCATCTTTACTAGCGTAGCGCGAATATATCCCAAATTCCTAAATGTACCTACGCCTGACCCATACAAGGTAAAATTTGGTAATTGAGCAGCTCCGTGTCATTTATTCAAATTTATTTAATAATTATTTATTATTATGACGTACTTAAAGACGGCTTGCACGAAGAACGCCAGCATGCCTGTTACACTCGAATAACGCCAACGACACGGATACATTGGAATAGCTACTTTATTCCTGGATTATGAGTTGTAGCGGGAATGACATTTATATCTGGGTGCGTTGCGATTTTATAAACAAGCGCCGGCCGCGGCGGGGCGCCGCTCGCTGTCGATGAATCGAAATATTATGTAATCCTGCAAATTATAATGAGACAATTCTGTACACGGCTATCTGGTTGCAGATTAGGCTCCTAAATGCCTGCATCGTGCAATGTGTGTGGGAATCGACCCTAATAGCTCAGAATGCGGTATTCGCGGTCTCTAACTACAGCAACGTGCATCTAACGTGCAGTTAATGGTAGCGACCGATGTGACGGTTTGCCCGACCGTGCCAGGTGCGTGAATCGTGTGGTCGATCGATTGACTTATTCTGATTATTATCAGTTGTCATGTTTGTTACATCATTAATAATGTACTCTCAAATAATTTCTCCTAAGCCTTATACCGATTTGAATTTATTTAGTCTGTATCTGTATTATCGATATACTGGGTAAGCTATGTACAACGTAAACATACATATAACATTAACAATGTGACGCCAATATTTGTAATTTTTTGTGTGAATGATGGTTTCAGTCACATGACGCATTATGATCCGTACTGGTGTGTCCAAGTACGGTGACAAAAATTTGTTCAGTAATTTAATTAAAAACTATTCTTTTCTGAGATTTTATTGGATTGCGTTATAACTGTGATAATTTATTACTATATTCCTGGAAATTGGAGACCTGAAAAATAGGTTAATGAACTAATATACATACATAAGTAACTAAAAGCAATAAAGCCATCACAACTGAGATATATTTCCGAGTTTATGAACGTCTTAAACGCTCGCGTTCACTACGAAAACCGTAACGCCATCCCGGTTTATGGCCCTCGCTATGTTGGGGCATTGTATTTGTTTACTGTTCTTTCAATTTAAAGCTTCTGTATGTCATTTCGAAGACGTATTTCTGGGTAATGGTGTTTTGAAATATCATAACTCGAGAATCCTTTGTGAGTTCCAAATTACTAGAAACGCACATAATATGTGTGCACATTTCTTTAATATTAAGATAAGTGTTTTGGGTGTCGGATGGTAAAATACAATAATTAATTGCAACTTGAAGTTAGTTAACAAGTGCGGTTACTAAAACCATAACTATCGACAAGCTGATTGTAAGATTTTATATCTTTTAGATTCTCAAACTATTCGGTCTGTTAACTAATTTTAATTATAAATAGTTTTTTTTTTTATTTGAACCAAAATGATCGCGCTAACAGCATTTCTAGTTCAGTTCGGTATGACCCGCTGGGTGGACACACAAAGTATAATTTTGGCCTGACACGCTACATTACTATTACGCTATTACACTGCTTTTTCTGCACTAAAATAAGCCGCGATGCAAAATATTGAGTTCCTTAACTACATCCAAGGCTAGGGGTATTGTAGAAGCGCGACCACACAACATAAACGAACGCTGTGGCAGATCAACTGGCAGGCGAGGCCAGTCGCATCTACGAGTAGCTGCAACTTAGCTCTAAGGTTTTTTATATGTAGATAGCGAGGAGACGTATTTGAAGATTGGCCGCCTAAGGAAGTCAATAGATGATGTAAGTTTAATCAAAGTCAATATCTTTTTAAAGTTAGAAATGTAAAAATGTGGCATTCAGGTTTATAGTTGGAAATAAAAGTTAATTTTGTCAGTATTTTTTGAAGCAAACCGTTGCAACCGCAAGGCGCGGCTGGCGTAAATATGAAAAGTCAAATAAAAGTCTCTCGAATGTAAAGTCGATTCATTGCGGCCGATCGCGGAGCGGCCGTACGCGACACGGACTGTGCTTACATTTTATTTACGTTTGAACAAGTTTCTAGAGCATTCACTCGCGATAATTGGATGGATATATTATTTTGTAATATGAATTTTTCATTATGAATGTTTTAAGTAAGAATCACTTCGAAAAGTCTTACGCTAATTCTGTTTAATTTCATGCTTTGGTAGCTAATATAAATGGAAGGAGTGCCGGGTCTCGTAGAACGGTACGGAGCGCCACAAAGTACAGTTGGAGACGATCAGGTGGCTACGGTAGCCTCGTATATGCAACTATATATAATACAGAAGAATATAGAGTATTACCTGGAACGGGGAAAATCCACCGCATTTTCGTTGTTGCCGCGCGCCGCTGCCTCAAATCAGCTCCGCCGGCCTGCCATGCCTCCGCGGCGCGTCGGGCTCCTTTAGCACATGGCGGCCCTCGAGCTGCGGCTCGGGTTCAGGGAACAGCGGCGGCGGGCCCGGCGGAGCGCCCGCTAACGACTCGGTCGAGACGTTCAGCTCGATGTGTCTCGACAGGTCCGTTCCGGGAAACGTTGCGATTATGGTTACTGCTCGGTTTGTTCGGATACTTGGCTTGATTTGATTTGTGTAAGAATTCGATAGGAAGATAAACGACAATCGGCTGCGTCCTAGAAGTTAATCAAAACATCAGATTGAATTGTAATTTCGTGGTTCTATCTCATAAGATACTCGTACATTATTGTGCGAATCGCTAGCACTGCGGTTTCTGCGTTTCTCGAAGGTTGTCCTTACGATCGCATTCCTGGTGTGTTATGCCGTGTAACTGTGCAGTCACTGGGACGAGTGTCCTGCGACTGCAACCGTTTCCCATCGCAACACTAAGAGTGATAATTCCTCCCGCGGGAGGCGAGCCCATCGGCACGGCAGAGAGACGTCTATTTTTGTACCGTTAAGAACATGTTAGAAGAAGTCACTGCAGCGTGAACATGTTAGCGACTATTGATTTTTTCTTCATTTTCTCTTTTGCATGCATCTTGCGAACGGACGAACCTATTATTTCACATTTTATATATCAGAATACATGTTTCGTTCTTTGGTAATGTGCAATGTTTTTGAAATGTTAAGAGTGCTAAAAACATCTTGTATAAGAAATATTAGTGGCACAAAGACAGAATATTTATATTTAGACGTACATAAAATTAATAATATTAAGTTACGAAATCAATTAGCACGTAATCAGTAACACAAATATTGATACTTCATATATATGTGCATATACGTGCCACGTGCGGTTAAATAACTGAAGCTACGTTTGCGGGCTGAACTTTGCCTTAATCAGAAAAATGTCTGCATGTACGCGTGCGTTGCAGTGCACGGGTTACGAAACACCACCAGCTATAAGCGGCGCGGGCCGCCGCGCCGCCAGGACAGCTGACACTACAGCTCGGAGCGGCTCCTCGTGCTATTTTCAAATTGATTAGCTCTCCGAGCATCGCTGGCGTTGACGTAATAAGATTTAATTTTCTCTTACAATCAGCTACACGCCAATTTAAGTTGTATCTTTTACATAACTATGCATTACGTAAAGATCGACCCTTAAGTTATATAGTACAGTTTTGTGATTTTTTCCCCGTGGAATATTTAAACTGAATACAATATGGACATGAAAGGTCCCGCGCGCGAGCAGCGCTTGCAATTTATAAGGTTCAGTCACTGTCGCACTTACACACGTTTGATCCAAATAACTAAATATCTAATGTTAAAAATACTTTAAGGAATTTAAAAAAGTTATTTGTAATTAAAAATAAAAAAAGATACGCATAAGTAGAAGTAGCAAAAGGTTTGATACAAAATTTCGTATCGATGTCAATTAAAAATATTCATCCCAATGAAAATACACTCATGGTATCACAAAAAAGACCCTACAATAGAGAGACGACGGCCGAATTGGCGCGAAACTCATAATTTTACAACTTGTTCAATGTATTCCAGAATGTGCTCGTAACGGCCCGGCGCGCGCCACCGGACAGACCAGACAGTGGCGTTAGGATAATGTTGCGGTTTTCTTACAAGAACCGCTTGCAAGCATAAATATTATGCTTTTGATTAGTATATTTCTTACATAATTTGTTTTTGTCGTCCACATGAAATGCTGTAATGGACCTAGCTCAAGTTGAACCGACGAATCGGTGATTCGAGGCTCGCGAGGACGGCACCAGGCCGACCAAGGAGGCTCGTCCCGGGCGCCGGCCCGCGCCGGCCCGCGGCGGCCCGCGCGGCGTGCTGGCGTGCGACGGCCGTGTCCTCGTGCCTGCCCGCTCCGCGCAGACATTATCGATTTTAGGGAAAGCCGAACTCGTGGGCTTACGTTGAGCATTGTTTACGATTTACATATTACATTGCACTTTATTGGAAATCCTTTTTAATATATTCTATGCGCCTATTACCGTCGATGCACTAATTTTGCGAGCTAAATCAAAAACACCTGTTATTTACGAGCGAAAAAGGATCTTTAGATAATTTTAATTCGGTCAGGACTAGATTATATTCTTGTGGTGAATAGTAAAAAATAATGTTAATAAAATTCTTACCGTGGACTATCCTTATTTGAAAAAATAATAAACGAAGAATATATCACTACCTAATTTTTTTTACGTCGATATTAAATCTGCGACGTGCATAATACTGCTATAACCGCTGTATTTGGGTCATTTTACAATTTTTTCCGGGATTTAAGTGGTTTTAAGCACATTGTAGCTAACAACGGGACGGGCTCGTCTACCTCCGCGCCGCGCGCTCGGCTGCTACTGCCTGGGTTGACACTCGCTCCGCCGTAAATACCCACGCCGATGTGACGTTTCCCCAAATAGATTTACATACGGTTTGTATATAAATCTACGTTACATCTAATATCCTTTATGTCCAATAACAATTACATCTGTATGATTATGGGGATTATAAAGTGAATATTCCTAACTCGTATGTAGGTATATTTTATATTAATTCAGCATCGATATAGTGTCAGACTTATAAAACAACCCGCAATAAAAATACATTGATACTCGAAAAAATCGTATAGTACTTGTAATTCAAAGCAAATGATGATAAACAATTGCAATTTTGCTTGCTGATAGCACATTATATAAGGGCCCTATAGTGACCACAATTTTGCGGGCATTTTTCCCCTCATATTAACCAAAATATTTGTTATTGGCAACATCGGTTACCCGTCATTGGGCACAGTTTGCCGCTATGCAGAGATGCGAAGATTCGTACTGCGTGCAAAGCCATGGGTGCCGCGCCAACACCGAGCCCCCGCCGACGTGGTCAGTCATGTTACAACTTCTGTACTTATGAATATGTTACTATTAGAATAACACAAAAATGTGCTTTAAAGCCAGTAAAAGATTTCATAAGTTATTAAAGACGCCGACTTCTTAGATGAGTCTATTTTAGGCCTTGTTAAAACATGTATGACATAATATATAATTATCATGAAAAGGTTTTGCAAACACTTGCCTTTGTCTCGTAAAATGCAGACGTTTTGAAATATCGGAACTAATTTGGATCCTCACGGTTTTTTTTAATTGTTCCATTACATTAACTGGTGGAAAATAACAATTACAGGATAATGTTTTAGGAATTGGTAAATATTCATAAATTTAAATAGAATTTTGATATCAGCTCGCTGGGGCAGTACTTGAGATGAAACCTGTCAATGTATTGTCGAGTTGCCGCGACGCAGGCAGTGTACTGGTCGACATCGGCTATAACCGTCGATGACGACAGCGGGAGGCAGCTGCACGGCCTTGGGCTACCCATAAATTCTGGTCTCCATTAGAGGCCTGGGGCGCGCCGGCGGCCGCCATATCGTATGAAGCCGTCCGCTGCCTGCATATTGAGGTGATTAGAACAATAGACGTAAAAAGGGAACAATTGAAACGTACATTTGGTCGTTGCGGTCATCGGGACCGGCGTCGCGCGCACTCCAAACTAGGGAGGTCTCGGCGATGAGCGGTCGGAATGTCAATTAACCCAGAGGCCCCAGAGGTTGGTAGGTTGCAATCTTAGTTTTGCGCTTAATTGAACAATTGTAGGATATTCTATATTAGGCAATCTATGCCCCCGATGGACAGCCCCTACTAGCCTGCAACCTGTCTCTGACCGTTAGACCGCGAGGCCAGTCGCGTGTCTGACTGTTGGGCCACAGCTGTCAACATCACTGAACCCTTTCTGTACCGCACAGCCGGTCGCCGCCTACCCGCGCGATGCGGCTTGCGCCCGTGGTCCTTCACCCCACAGAACATTACAATCAACAGTTTCATCATTGTTGTCTTTTCTAGTATGTTTACTAATTTTCACGACGAACTTTTTATCTACTTCATTACAAACTAAAAATTTAGGGTCGTAAGTTCGAAATATCTTAGGTTTAGCATTGAATGGCCGATTTTCTATTTATTCGCTCTGTTTAGCGGACATCGCCAAGCTAGACGTCTTGACATACAAAATACAACAATTTTTTTTTGATGCGAGTTATTCCCAGTTGAGTGGACCGCGATTCGGGTAAGAAAAAGGTTTGTCGTACGCGAATAACGTCACAGCTGCAGATGTACCGGCACCGCCGGCATTCTGTCGGCCGTATTCATTATTTTCCGCTGCCGGCACTGCTCGACTTGATCATATTATGGTGTACTAGCTTTTTGCTCGCAGCTTCGCTCGCGTGAACTACAATATTTTGGAAAAATAAAATAATAACGTTATTTCTAGACTTCTGTAAGATTGTGGAGTAAATATTCTGTATTTAGGTAATCATTACGATACAGTAATATTAATTATACGGATTTCTAAATTCATACGCTATTAAAAGTCCCTAGGAAAATTACAGGTAGGCAAATGAGGCCATTTTCAAATGTAAAATAAGAAAATCCCTGTTTACTACTTATCCCGAAGGAATTGAAAAAAAACCTGAAATTAGTTTTTAATGATTACGAAAAGCTATCCGCCTGCCAAATTTGAAGACTGTATTCGTTGCAGTTACGGATATAGCGTACTCTATATTGGGGACTCTATCTTCTCTTTATTCCACATCCCGAGGGAATATCAATAAATCCTGAAAATTATTTTAAGGAAATACGTTACACTACTTGTGTGCGAAAATTCAAGTGTGTAGTAATTAAAAAACCCTAGGAAAATTACAGGTAGGCAAATGAGGCCATTTTCAAATGTAAAATAAGAAAATCCCTGTTTATTATTTATCCCGAAGGAATAAAAAAACATCCTGAAATTTGTTTTTGACGATTATGAGAAGCTATCTGCTTGCTGAATTTGAAGACTGTATTGTTTATAGTTACGGAGATAATGTACTTCATATTGGAGACTATATCCCCTGTTTATTCCGTATCCCGAGGGAATACTAAAAAATCCTGTAACTGCTTTTGAGGAAACATGTTGTACTACTTGTGTGCAAAAATTCGAGTAAGTTGTAGTTACGTAGTTATGTTCATTTTAATTTTTTGAAAAAACCCCATTTTATTCCCAAACACGTGGGAGTTTCGAAAAATCCCGTCCTATCACCCGCCTACGTTACATACCTAATCTTTGTGCAAAATTTCAGCTCTGCAGCTCAAAGGGTGTAGGCAGGGGCGTGATGAGTGAATCAGTCAGACCGTCTTTGCTTCCGCTTTTATATAATAGATCAGGTGTGAATGTGTTTTTTTCCAAAAACACGAAACAAATCTGGCCAAAAGAATCGCAGAACCGCTGTAGACGAAAATGTGACCAATACCTACTCATATTATCTATGCTTGAAGACATTAGTCGTGGCATAGAAGCCGTTTACAAAATTAAACGATACTTTGCAATTCATTCATTTATTCAAGTCGCGTAACATTTGAATCGTTTAGAATCGTTAATGTTATAAAATGTTTCCAAATTGCCTTATATCGGTGATGTCATTTGACGATTGTTCGGCTTTAAAGTAAATAATCCGGAAGGTAGCGAATAGTGTAGACGGAAAGGTAGTTATTATTTGTACTGCGCTAGTACGGGAACAGCTCAGCTGACTGGAGCGGTCTCCCTTAACTTAAGACCCTCGGGCCTAGTCGAAATACGCCGAGTTACTTCCCTCGATACTTTGTAACGTATTAACATTGTTAATAAAACATACTGACATTGCTTAAAAAAATATGTAAGCTACAATTATAATGCCACCGGAATCCATAATAATGTATTACGCAAGCCACACCTATTATCAACATATTTTACCTTTAAAACTGTGCCAATTTTATCGATTCAGTTGCATTCGTCGTAATTCAGATAGTGAGATAGCAACAAGTGTGAACAATAACAATCATATTCACAGATACGCATGTGCAGTGTATATGCACATATGATACGACTGGCGCTGATAAATCATAAAATTGGCCGTGAAAACCCTAAACACGAGTATAAAATGTAGGCTTCTTCATCATTTATAGCTTTATGCCGTGTAGATAATCGCATTGGAATGAATATAATATAAGATCTAATACTAATACCTAGGTACGGGCTCGCACGCTCCCGTCCGGTCCCAAACTAGCCAAGCCTCTGCTATTATAACCAAACAGCCGAGTAACATATGTATGTATATAGATTCGTAAATACATGATTCGGGTGGACATGGAACCCATGATCCTTCGTTGAGCAATCAGAACACTATCCGCTGGGCCAACGGTACAATCGACAGATAGAGTACCATTTGAAAGTTTCCCTCTTTGACTCAAAAGAAGGGTTTATCGCAAAAGGGTTTATAATTTGCAGGACAGAGCGAGACGGCTGTCGCGGGCCTAACGAGTCATGTATTTTTACCGACATCAAAAAGGAGGAGGTACTCAATTTTTTCTTTTTTTTATGTATGTACACCGATTTCTCCGAGGTTTCTGAACCGATTTACGTAATACATGTTTTGTTTGATGCGGAATAGTTTCGGATTGGTCCCATACAAATTTGATTGATGTAGGCCCATTAGTTTTTAGATTATGAGCATTATTCGCGGAGAAACGCGCAGCGCCTGGCACAAGATCATTAGCTAAAGTATAATAGACGCATTGCTATTACATTTTACTAGGATGTAGGACGCACAGTCGTATACTTGCGCGTTAATTTGTACAGATACTGTACTTCTACGGTTGATAATTAATTTAAATTCTTTCTGTTCGCCCGGGTAAATCTCGGGAACAGCTGAACCGATTTCAATGGAACTTTTACTGAAAGATAGATCAGGTTATATCCCAACATTAACGCAACAGGACACAGCTCGCTATTAATATTATTTGGGTTTTATATAATATATTGGCTTTTATATAATACCAATACTATATTCAAGTTCACCTTGTAACCTTTGCACACCGTCAATGCGGTTCATAATATTTTGGCTCTAATTGATTCGGACGTTTCACCTTACGAGGCTCGCTCGACCCTAACCTGTGACCTCTGGCGGTGGAAACTTTGTCTTCTAACAGTTCAAGGCGCGGTGAGTCCGAGACGGCCGTGGCCTTCGTTGGTATAGTGGTTGGGTAACTGTAAAGCTGACAGTGTTGTTGGTTCGATACTTCAGCGGAACAAATGTTGGAGCGATGGATGTAATTGATTTATCTTAACTTTTAACATTGTCTATGTACATAATTATGTCCTTAGAAAAATATAAGTCATATATGTTTATCAGCTGCCGTAAAAAACAATTTTATTTTCGCGTAAACAATAGTAGAGTTATGTAGAGATTGTCGATAAGACGAAAATGTAGAGTCCAGAGTGGGTCAAGGTTAGACTGACGATCGTTCAAGTAAAACATGACCGGAACCCGTTTTAAAATACGCCCGCGCCCATGTAGAGTCGCTATACATCCATGCTAATAACTAGAGGCGCCACACGTGGAATATACGTATTAGGTGTAATATCATCATCATCATAAAATATAGACGAACCTTCCCCCGTCCACTCAGCTCAACATACACACATACGCGCGCCGACTTTATGTACATACTACATACATACATATTATCTTAGTAGAAGTAGTAATTCTTTTTTTAAGAATTCTTTTGTTATTGGCTAATTTGTATTGACTGGTCTCGCGGTCGACTGGTTAGAGATCCTGACTGCAAAGCCAGAGGTAATGGGTTCGATTCCTACCCAGAACAAACATTTTTGTGATGAGCACATTTGTTCTGTGTCTGGACTCTAGATATATACATATACGTTTATCAACTGTCCGATTCCCATTACGCAGGTATTAAATCGCCTAATTTGGAATCAGATAGCCGTTGATGGAAGTGTCCTATGATATTATTAAGTTATTAATATAATCGTCTGTAAACAAACAAAATTGTACCTTGTTATAAAACTATATTAGTTATAGAATTTGCTCAAACGTCACACCGTTCTTGCGCCCCTAGTGTCATCTGTAGGGCTAATTGTTTTTCCGTGGAAATGTGGGCTACGTCAATCGCCAACCCTTCAACTAACTCCATACCTAAAATCACATGCATACTAGAAATGAATGCACTGATTCATGAGCTTAAAGAAGAATGTTCTAGAGAGCTATTGCACGTACACACTGTCCGTGATCAGTACACTCTGTAACGGATTAGGAAAGTTCCATTCAGCGGGAACAGCTAGTGCGTAACGATCTTAACCTTCCCAAAAAATATGTAAGTCATTATTGCGCCGCCAGTCTCCTCTCTCGGAGTTACGTAACTGCAAGATGGAAAGTGCACGTTAGATATCACTACCAATTCTCATTCTTATTGCGTAGGCGATAAGAGCTAGTTTTCTTTGAAATGCTCCCGATTAGTTTCCTTACTGCCTAGGCTAATGGGTATTTAAGTATACGAAGTTAGAAAGAGAAAAGTGATCAATTTAAAAAAATTGCATCGTGGCAACCGCACATCTTACGACATCCCCTATTACACCCCTTGTGATTATTGAATTACGTTAATTTGATTTTGTATATAATCATTATATAGAAAAACTTTAAAATTTTATAAAGGATAAAACTGAAAAAATAATTACCTATTGTAGATATTTTTATAAAAAAATATGCTCATCATACATAGGTTTTTCATGCGTGGGAATCGAACGCACGACCTTCAGCTTAGCATTCAGTGTCTCTACATACGCGGCCACGAGGTCAAAGGAATAATAGGTACCCATTTATATGAAAGCTTTTAGACCACGAATTGTCCACGAATAAGCGATACTAAGTCACGATCAGTCCCGTGCTGTAAAAGTGTCCATTTAACTGAGCCCCAGTAATTGTACTTTATTTGTGTGTATTATAAATCAAATGCAATGTTTCTCAATATATACGCCGAAGGCTTTCGGGTATAGGGTACAAAATAGTGGATTCTCAAAGTGAGCAGTAGATTGGGAACATAAATATTTTTATTACATCCAGACACAAAGTAAATACTGATGTTCATCGTACGAATGTTTGTTTTGTACATCAATCAAACTCCGCTTCATCATTTAGACTTCAGCGCCTAACAACCGGACCAAGAGGCCTCTCGCGTTGCCGCAGCAATTTCGTGCGGTTCACGGTGTCGCTTTTCGTTTCGCCGCAACGAGAAAGCGTCGCCGCTCGCGCGATTCGCGGGAAACGGATAAATAAGACGACAACGCAACGAGATAGTTCCATTGTCGACGCGCGCACAATAAGCAATTCGGCGATTTGTTTTTGTTTTCGCGCGATGACAATTTAGCACACCGCTCACCATCGCCTAGCGACATCTGTTGTCAGCGTATGACACGTCTCTATGGTGAACGAATGGAGGATTGAACGAATGAAACCGTTATACCGTTTCCCTGACACACTAATAAGTGACAGTTATTGATACGTGTTTATAAGAATATTGGCTGTTGAATGAATTAAAATTAATTGGTTTATTCATATACTTGAATGGAACTCCACATATAACTATGACACGTACAGTACCACGGTACGCAGTGGAATGAACACTTCACAGAGTAACGGCAACTCGCAAAGTACTTCAGACTAAACTACCCACACGATATTTATTAAACTACCCGTTCACAATTAACAGTACAATTTTAATTCATTAAAGTTCTGATTCGGTAGGACCGTATTTGTGATACACTCTTGTTTATTGTTACTTTGCTGTTGAGTATAATGAATTGGAATTTATTTGCCTATGCTAATGATTTCTACTTGACAATGATTTATGAGCTCGCCAATTCGTCGTCTTGATTATAGCTAACGTAACTGCTGACGTAGGTTGTGTTTATTTATTTATTTATTTATTTATTTATTTATTTATTTATTGCACCAACAAGGTAAACACTGATACAAGCAATTACGGACAGAACATTTCTTAAGAGAGTACAAGTTCCCGTTCAGTTTTTACCAACCTCCAACCAAAAAGGGTCACTTTCTGTCAATTTTCACTATTCTTTTATTCACCAATGACCTGACTCCTGTACACTGACGGTGCTTTAAATGACAAGTTACATTAGGGAGCCTGGTAAATTAAATACCAACTCACTCTGGCAGCACAGCCCAGCTCCACTCCGTGCCTCGCGGCGGTATCCAGTAGGTTGTAGCCCTCGCGGTCCACGGTGACGGCGCCCACGCATCCCAGCAGCGCCTGCGCGGGCGCGGGCAGCCCCGCGCGCGCCCCCGGGGGCACGCCGCCCAGCCAGTAGCGCGCGGAGGCCAGGTCGGGCAGGTCGGCGGCGGCCTGCACGGGCGGCGAGGGCGAGCCGAGCGTCTCTTCGCCGTTCACGCGCAGGCTGCCTGGGGAATGCGTCGGACTCTTGGATTTCGAACACACTCAGTTGAATACCAAATTTCTGGTTCATTGCAAGATTAGAGCTCTGGCTACGTCATTGTCAGAAACTCATTCGTTTCCATTTCAAAGAAGAGCACCAACGTGATCACTGGCTGAAATAGAGGCTGCGATTGGTCGGTCGGGTATGTCGCGTTGTCGCGGGTGCGATGAGACGGTCGGCTGATGATTATGTACTGTGAGGGGTGTGACGGGGATGATGTACAAGTGCGAAGGCCACACAACCTCTCTCCAGGCCGTTGAAGACCCTGGAGGCCTGTAGGTGCTGCGGGCGGCCGTCGCAGGTGCGCGCGCGCGCCGCGATCTCGAGGCGCGCGCTGGCGTACTGCACGCGGAACACCACGCGGCACTCCACCACCCACACGCTCACCGACCGGTTCTGGGCGAGCACACAAATCATCATCATAATCAGCAGCAGCAGCATCAGCCTCATCATCATCATCATCGTTATCATCATTATCATGATCAACATTGTCAGCCCGTGTCCCACTCTCCACTCCACAAAGAATATATGATTATAAATAAGCGCTTACAGATGTCTTTTAAATTTCGAATTATATACCTTGATTAGATGCTTATGCCTTTCATTTGCTGATATAAAGAAAATGTCGAGAATAGAAAATAATTGCTATTTTGTACTAACATTTAACCAACTATTAAGAAGTTCAATATATACGAGTAATTCTATCCATTTACATGGTTCGCAGTCACAACGGTTGTATCCGAGCAAGTTTCATTACATGATTTTTATATGAACGGTCCATTGCGAGCGAAACACTCACGTTGACGGTGTCCAGGGCGAGGAAGAGCAAGGCGTTGTGGTCGCGCGTGCGGAAGGTGAGCGACAGGCTGAAGCGGCGGCGGTCGGACGGCCGCAGGTTGGAGCGCCGCAGCTCCACGTAGCCGCCGCCCGAGAACCACGCCTGGCCCTGTTCGCCGCGCGACGCGCTGAACCATCTGGACCAGTTCACGTTGTAGGCTTTCACTTTATAGCTTATGGGGACGTATCACAGACACTTTTCGTTGACAATCCTAGGACTATTACTGATAAAAATGCTGATTGTGATAGAGTTAAATAACCTTACATACAGCGCATAGGACCGGATTGCACCGCGGCCGCGCGCCACCAATTTTTTCAACTACATACATTGGAAACTTTACAAGAACTTTTATTACTTCTTCTTCTTCACGTGCCGCTTCAACTAGTGAAGGTTGGCAGTCAGTTCAAATACGCACTTCTGCAGCTTGTAATGATGGGCAAAGTGGCAGGGAAAAGATCAGTCGGGCGTAGGAAGAAGTCGTGGCTGCGTAACATCCGCGAGTGCCGCCGAACTGTTCGACCTCGCAAAGGACCGGAAGATACATGCAGAACTGACTGCCAATCTTTTATTACAAAGCTCGATTATTGCTACATTTAATAAGTACAAGAAAACAATAGCATGGCGGATATTACCGATGCGTCCGCGGCACGCAGACGGCGGGCGCGGGCTGCGCGGCGAAGGCCCACAGTCCGACGGCGCGCTGGTCGGCGGCCAGCGCGTGCAGCGTGGCGGGCAGCGGCGCGCCGCGCTCGCCCGCCCACCACACGCGCGCCGCCAGCCGCCCGCCGCCCGTCGCGTTGCGCGCCTCCAGCGGCTCGCGCCCCGCGCGCTCCACCCGCACGCGGCACGCGCCCCACACCCTGATCATACCAATGGCGGATTATATCTTAATTAATCACAAATTACGTTACTCGAGACTTACTGATATGATATTCTACTATGACTGATAATTACGGGTTAGGAAATTTCGTATGCATTTTTATTATTATCTATACCTACTTTTGTTTTTTATTTACAATTCTGTTTTAAAATAATCTTAAGCGGTAGCCTGTAACAGCTTACTTACCTTTCCACTTCGATCTTGTACGTGGTGTGGTCGGCGTCGTCGTGAGTGGGCTGCAGCACTTCGGGGTGGTCGATGACCCCCTCGCCGCCCCCCACGTCCCACGTCAGCTTCAGCTTACGGTCGAGCACGGCCAGCCGCATGAAGTGTTCCGTTTCCTGTAACACAATATCAGTATTGGTAATACACCACCTAAATATCAACCCCTTAACAGAGCCATCATACAATTTAAGCCTCTTCAGACACTTTAAAAACTCGATGTCTTCTGAAACGGCGAAAAGCAAACTGAGATAGTTATACATGTGATTAAAATTCGAATTATGAACAAATAGAAACGACATTCACGAAAAAGACGGCGTTCGTACCGGATCGTGTATGTAGAGCAGGGTCCCGTTCCGGACGCTGCCGTCGAAGGTGACGGTGAGCGAGCAGCGCGTGACGCTGGGCGCGCCGCGCACGGGGAAGGCGCGCGCGCAGCCGCCGCCCGCCGCCGCGCCCTCCGCCGCCGTCGGGGACGATATGGATATCGATATCTGGGGTAACACACTTTATTAGTATGTACGATAAAATCGATAACCGAAAAGCTGTCAACAGAAACGAAAGAAGAGCACAATAACGCGAAAGGTCAGTCCAGTGGAAGTCCGTCAGTGCATAAATCAATTCAGTGATCGACCGATACAAGCTAATGATGATGTGGTTAGCACTCACGGTGGCAGCAGCATGCTTCGCCCTCAGCACTTTCTCTCGCAGGGCGCTGACGGCGGGGTCGAGGCCGGCGGCGGCGGCGGCGTGCTCGCGCGCGCGCGCCGCCGCCGCCGCCGCGAGGGCCTCCGACACCTCCGCGCCGCGCAGCGTGTTGCCACGGATTTGAGTCACTGCGGATTTAAGATATCAAAAGATGAGTCTATGGAAACATTTGCGAATAGTCAATTGTAAAATTTTCTTAATTCCGCGAGCTCAACGCCGAGGAGATGTGAAAGACTCAGACTTTTTCTATTTTTTTTTTCTTACTCCATGAAGATAAACATGTGGTAATGGCAGTAGTAACAAATTTGAAGTCAGTACAAGTAAATGCATATGATGATGCAGTACAACATATTTGCCTATAAATAACAATTTTGGATTCGCCATACCATGTTCCTCGGCGGCGCCTAGCGCCGTGTCCCCCAGGCGCTGCAGCGCGGCCAGCTGGCGCCGCAGCTGGTAGCGCACCTTGCGCCGCAGCTCGGCCGCCTCGTCGTACAGCGCGCGCGCCGCCGCGAACACGCGGTCGGCCTGCGCGCTCGCCCCCTTCAGAGACTCCACTGCGCTTGAACCGGCGCCCGACGTGCCTGCCCCCTCCCCTAGGTATCACAAAAGTAGCAAAAATAGTTTGCGTATCTGAATAATTATTATTTATTAAATTAAAATAATGTACCAACAATGTGTCTTAGCGTTTTTAATTGGGTAAGGAGGTTCGTTGTCATCAGTCAAATGATTATGGGGCTGATAAGGTTCTACAGTTGATCCCGAAGCTTACCGGCGCCGGCCGCGAGGGCGCGCTCCCTCCAGCCCAGCGCGCGCAGCGCCACGCTCACCACGTCCGTCCCGCGCTCCGCGGCCTCCAACTGGCGTTGCAGCTCTGAAACCAAACTTCATGTAAAATTAATCTATCCCAATCGACATTTCATTTAATATGTCTGGATGCTTATCCGGTTAGGGACCTTGCGTGATGGTTATGTATGTTATATCTACCTTCAGCCTTCAGTAAAACTTCCGCGCCTTTTTTCTTGAGATTTTCCGAAGCTTGCTTCTCCGCTTCGGCGGTAGTGAGCAGCGGCTGCGGCCCCCGCGCCAGCTTGCCGGCCATGGACGCCGCGGCCGTGGCCGCGTCGGCCGCCGCGCCCGCCGCCCGCAC
>DWQT01000056.1:0-34340 GCA_018244895.1 Myscelus amystis hages | reverse complement strand
ATTGGTAATTATTGAAATTATTGAAAACATTCTCCGAAATATTACATTGTATTGGTAATATTTCGTTAAATGTTATCAATTCAAACTTTTTCATCCCACGTATATATATGTACATACATACGTATATGTATGTGCAAAGAAATTACCGTAACCGTTCTATTGTCAGGTGACCCAACGTAAGGTGTTTAGCTATCCGTTCTGCAAGTTTACTTTTTTAAGATCAAGCTGTAAGTTCAGTCGCTCAATAAACATTGACGATAGTGCGACACATTAACTTAGTTGTACACTCATTATTATGATTGAATAACAATGTTGCTTGTTAACTTGCGTTATTGAATACATGAGTTTAAATTCGCGTATTGTGGTTTAAAAGGCAATTCTAAAACTGTAATCGAAGCATCGTTGATAAAATCACTTTGGTAGTAAAGTCATTTTCCGGTTATCGCTTGTGTGAACCTCGTGTAATTCTGAAGATTTCGAACTCCCATAGCCTACACTTTTTCTGAGTCAATAATTCCCAGCACTGAAGCGTAATGAATAAGCTCCAATTCAGGAGCGGGATTCGTATCTCACTACATTTGATGTGCACTACATGGGGGGCGAGGGGGAGAGCTGGCGTAACGTCAGAGATTTATGATCTCATAACGCGCCGTTCCTCGCCAACCAAACGTTCAGACGTATTGATTTCATTTCGGCATACATTTTTAAATAGCCGTTTTCATGTATGTTTCCTGCTCACTTACGTTGCTAACACTCAGAGGCAACCCAATCAAATTTTCTGTGTTAAACATTCATTGTCATTTATAATTCCAATGGCTTTCTTTTCGACTAGTTACTGATTTATCATAGACTTTAAATAAAATGGCGCTTTGCTGGCTTACAGATATCCACTTTGCACAGTTTTTGCGACGTAGCTCGTTAGAATTCAAATACACTCCGTAACTTGGTTGTACTGTATATACAGTCGATATGTTGGGCCCGCACAGGTGCCAATGACTCCGAAACGTTTTGTACCAAGGCGTCCTGCGCCTATCACAAGTAACTAAAAAGGTGTCGTTAGTAATGGTTTTTGAAACATCATAAAGATGTCAAGTGAGCTGTAGCCTGATTGTGGCTATCAGTGCGCTGTAATAGAGCGCGTAAAGCCGCGTGTACCGTGCGCTTATACATTCACAATAACACTCGTAGATGAAAGCTTCTTTTTTAAGACCGCAATTCACATCTTTACGAAAACAGAAGCGAAAAATTAAATTTATTAACTAGTGAAAAACAAATTAATTAAATTACTGTAAAGAGAGATCATATTTTTTTAATAGTAAGCGATTACCTATTGTATTTGTCAGAAAGTGCAAATTAGCTAAAGCATGATATTAGGCGATGATGATGAGTTCGGTTAATATTTACAACTGTAGGGGAAAACATTTCTGACATATAACTCTTTCTTTGTTGAACTAACTTATTTTTTCGGATGACCCGTTTTTAATGCGGTTTCTTATTTAACAGTTATTATAATTTTCTCTCATTGAGCAACAGAGAATTCGATGTGTTAAATTCATCATTCTAAAATATTCTTATCCAACAGTGAAGAAGAAACGGCTATTGAGGGTTCATTTTGACTTCGCCTGCTGACTGTCCTTTCTTTTAATCACTTCATAAGTCACCAGTCCGGCATTGTTACTCTTTATCTCGTAATTTTTGATGGCCAACGGTCACTTAACACTTCAAATTGTTACTGATAGTTTATTTATTTTAATGGCATCCTAAAGAGCATTCCACTAATCAGCTCGAGTGCATTGTCCAATGAATATAAAACGATATAAAGTAATTGATGTTAAGTAACAAATAATGATTTTAGTGGAATTGATAACCGCATTTATTGATGATAACTATGATTTATCGTTTCTTTAGAGAATTAAAAATAAATCAAAGTATTTTTATGCTTTTTGATTTATGAGTTTCATGCTTTAGGGCTTGTATTTTTGCAATATTTAGGTCAAACTATTTTTTGCTCATTTAGCCCAGATAAAAAGCGTCTGTATCTCATATTTAATAGAATTCTCTATCACGAAAACAACAAGTCTGCATCTTCAGCCTTACTTTAGAGATTTATATTGGAATATTGTCTTATTTATCACAGAATTCGACAGGTAATAACAGCACTTTCACCCATAAATTTACCATCGGATGTATTGTAACATAGCATAATATCGATCAAGCTTAAAGTACTTTGTATACCGTCCGCTCTATTAGTTTACTAGAGTGATAAGTACCCTGAAAATTAACCTAGAAAGGGCCGGTCTCTTGCAAGACCAACAAAACGTTATACAATTTATAAACTTTGCTAATACTTGCTCCCGATGCTACCTGTGTGACTATAAATGTATTGAAAGCTGGATAGTGCGTACATATCTTTATTCGGTCCCCTCGTAATATTTATGCTTGAATTACCGCTGCCATCGGTAGGCGGAAATTTTAATTTATGCGCTTGAGATTGTTTGTTTTTATGAGATCACTACTTTTTGTATTTACGACAAAAAAACATGATTTCATTCGATTGCGGAAGTCGGTAATCGTTCTCAATAATGATATTTAATTGATTAACGATTAGCAGATAAGCGTAAGGCGAGCATCATTTCTTGTTAATATACCTGTAATAAAACATACTTTAGAGGGTAGAGAAAAATATTGTAATAATGAGTTTTATTTTTATTTTTTACTAAGCGCGCCAAGTTCGGAGACTCTTGAGACCCCATCGGTCAGACTCTGACTTTTCGGATATATGTACATAGATCTTGCTCCATCCATCCATCAACACTCGCATTTATATCTGTTTTGTCATCCTTCCACTATCCCTTCCCTTGACATGTCCGAACCATCATAGAATTGCTTTTTCTATCTACACATGTTAGAGTTAATTTTATTCAGCGATTAATATTAGAAATTAATTTCAGTGAGTGTATAAATAAATATACGTATGTGTATAATAAATGTTACCATGTATCTATTAAAATTTTCCTATACAACATGAACATAAGTTTATCCTACGTAGCGAAATAACATTGCAACTTAATATTTATACTCCAACCGTTTCTTTAATTGTATTGTCAGAGAGCATGGCCCTTTTAGCTTAAACCCAAAATTGCAAAATTTCCTTCCTAATTACTATAACACTTACAAATTTTCGTTAATTAATCCAATGTCTGGAATTGATATCATTATGCCCATAGCAATTAGATCCGCTTGAAAAATTCTAATTTAGAAACAGTGACACGGCAAAAACGTGAAGCCATCTTGTTACGGATTGCGAGCAATTAACTTAAATCATTTATCTCCTGCATGATTTTCGATATTTTATTCATTTGTTGCAACGACAAAGTGTATAATTATAACATCCTGCACTATTGAATTGAAATTAGGTAGAGTCGGCTCTAATTTTATGAGCCCTCCGTGAACTTGTTTCTACGTTTCTTAATTTATTTTTGTTTGGTTTATAATGAAGCCTCAGCGATAACAATATCGATTGTTCGTGAATCAAACGGAAGTGGAAATTTGAACCCTGACATGGCGATGCTTCGACCGTGACTGAACCCACAAATGGTTTATGGTCGACGACTTACATTTGTTTTTTTTCATATTGTCATTGTATATTTATATTGTTTCCACAATTTCTTTTTATTTGTGGTCAGTGCTGAAGTTTCCTCTTCACTCGCAGTTACTTGTAAAGTTCATTGATAGATTTCTTTTTAACTAACGGTTATGGCTATAGATTTTTTAGTGCCATTGCCAATGTCTGTTGTGCTACACAATAGCCTATTGGATGGGGCGCGAGGGTAATCTTTTGAACGCTATGTTCAGCGGCTATCCAAAATGCGTCGACACGTCAGTGACTATTAGGTCGTTCTACGAGCTCTGCTGTCTTTAATACATCTCGATAAACAGAGAAAATAAAAAGAGAACAGGCGTGTCGTACAACAGTTATCTAGATCCGAGTATTCTGAGAAGAGGGGACTCTGCTACCAAATATCATGACTACCGTCTTACAAATGAGAAAATTTCGCTCTAATTATTTATGAATGTGTTATCGTCATATCTCGGGAGCTCACGACCCGGCGTCTGTGCGCACGACACGAGCAAAACCGTAGGTAATTAGCAAATGTGCCTTTCTTTGTTCTCTTAGCACGTTTTGCATTGGTTTCCAATCTATCGCTGCATACACCGAGATAGGTCGGAGCGCGACAGGGACGATGGATCGTTAATAAACCTCCATTACTTTCATTAAGGCTATCTGCGGACGGTGGTCGTATCGCGACGTCGGCCGTCATGCCATCGACACATAACAAAATTAAACGCGATGACGCTATCGAAGGCCGCGCATCGCGCGCTTGCCGCTATCCGCTATCCGCGGGCTCACTTAATTGCGAAATACGAATAAATGTTGATAATACTTTTCAATCGTTACACGGAGCCCGCGCGCCGAGCGTCCAGCGTCGAGCTCGAACATCATTCTCTGTAATCCTAAATCTTGTTATGGAAATGACTGGAATACCTAAGCATCTATAATAAATTACGTTTCAGATTATCGTATGATCCAATCGTAAATTAAGACAAGATACATAATTAAGGCGAATAAATAAAATGGTTGGCATTTCGACGGGAGCACGTTCGATTTCGCCGATCGATATACACATTATCCATTTTGAGCTATCAGTCCTCTTTAATAAAGTGTACTTTGATTCGTTACATTTAATTGCGATTCAATCGCCAACAATATTGAAGGAGGCAGAAGAGTGCGGAGGCGGGACGGGGTTCTGAATGTCACGACAAGATTTTTAATTACGGCGACGATATCATCTAAGAACTGCACTCTCTGCTATAAGTTCGCGACACGTCGTGAAATTACATTTCAATAATTATTTGTGGAGAGAATTGTATAATGTATTCAGAGAGCTTTTAATATGCTACAGATTAGTGCGAAGTGAATACCAGCATATTGATGTCTGAAGGTAGCTAAAGTGGGAAGTTATGAAGGCAATGCGCACCGGTGGGCGGGAGGGGACGCGCGCGGAGCGGCGTGTGTCGATGTCGAATATGATCCGAAGTTTATTTTCGTTCTTCTAATGCGTCTTCGGTGTCGTCCGGAGGACAATTAAAAATACAAAAAGTGAAACGTTTGTTTCAGACGTTCATTGTCTCCGTTATTAATAAATTCATTTTACTGAGTTGAAGTGGACGTGTATTTTATTCGCTTTAAGTGGTCTCACATTGTTTTATATTTATGTGCGGTTATTTTCGGCGAAGACATTATAATGCAGTTTGTGGGGGAAGATGTGAAACGACTCGCTCTTACTCCATTAAAGATATTTGAAACTGTGAGAGTGCAGTCATAAATTGACTTTTGTAGTAATAACGGGTGTTCTAAGAATATCTATTGTACGTAGCGCATATTCCTTGCCGAAGTTAACTATTCATGAGATATTAAACTATTTCAGCCTCGTAATGTCGACGTCGGTGAGAAATTGGATAGGTTCCGAAAGTTTTATAAGTTAGTTTATATGGGGTAGCAAACGTGCATTTTGGTTAAAATTACTATTATGGTTGGGTACATTTTACTTTCCTTAAAGTCGTAGAGTCGTGGGCACGTCCTCGTGCCTTACTACCGCTGCATTTACTTTACTGCCCTGATATTTTACAGGTAGCGCTCTTAACTTCCATATGAGCTCTTTTATAGTCTTCTCTACGCGTTATGGCTGTATGTCACGTGATTCGCTGACTTCCCAGCGAGGCACGCTAGGCCCATCTTTACATGGCTTAGTATAATATAGACAATAAAACGATAGAAAGCTATGAGCTGTCGCCTATGGACGAGTTGGTCAATTTTCATTTTAAAAATTGTACGACAGCCTGCAAGGTATACCTCGTGAATTTCCGGTTTACAAAAAGATAGAAGAGGCTCCGCAACAAAGTGAAACAAGATCCACTCTACTAATCCGACAAAAGCGAGCCTTGTTACCCTTCAAATTTATTTATAAGAAAACTCTCGGACAAGTCGTTAATACCTATAAAGTAGGGGCGAGAGAGGCGCGAGCGAGTTTATAACTCACGTACCGAACTTTACTCGCCGACACATAAAATAATAGGTGTAAAAACTTACACGGGAATGTACTCAGTGAGCGAGCCGGTCAAGATGGACGGCGCCCTCGCAGGCTTCGCTGGGCTCTGGGCGCATCCTCGCGCCGCTCCACGATCGCCTTACCAACAATACACCGAGCCGAGAAATTACTATTTTGTTCGCGTAATTAATGGTTCTCAAAACATCTATGAATATCCTATAGCCTGTAGTTCGAGCCAGGTATTCTCGGATTGTAAAGAGATTTATATAACAGTACAGGTATACTCTGTATCAGCATCAGGTTTGCCGCAGATTTGCAGCTTCAGCATCCAATTGTTAGATACATATTCGTAACGAATTTGGACATGTTATTTCTACAATTTATTCGTGTGTCAATTTAGCTATTATATCTTAAGAATAGTTACAACTACCGTAAGACAAAATGAAGCTAAGGAATAGGTAAGAGAGAGGTATATGCCACAAATCACTATGACCATTTATAATCAATTGGCCACATTCATATTACTTTATGCCGTGTCTTGTTTTAGTTCATTTTCAAATACTTTTCGAAGACAACAATAGGGGCGAAGCAACGCATGTTACTTGAATTAATCATGGTAATGAACACCTTTCGAGCGTTTTATATCGGCGTTAATTCAGATATCACTGCGGAAACAAACGTCCGTTTATCCAGCCATCTGTGGTGCAAGCGCGCACCGGTAATCGTTAACCCCGAGGTGATATTATTTTGAATATCCAATTCCTTTCACGTTATTATTTAAATAATTCTTTAGTGAGGGCGCGAAGGTCTCTTTAGGTCGGTTCGTTGTGTTGCTTAGGCGTAAGGATGTATGACACAAAATCGAATCGAGAACAGACGTAGAGCCCGGAGCCGCGGGCAGTGGGCACGTGCGGACGCGCACCTTGCACCATTCTGTTGCCGGACACTAAATAAATGAGCATAGTATTGAATGTGGGATGGTATTTTTTTCTCCAGAGTAGTTATTTTTTTTCACATGTAATGTAATGATGTACTGAGACAATACAAATAACCGCACGTCTCTTATAACTCATATCAAACGGCAATAATACGTACATTATTGCCATTGCCGTACGGAAGATGGCCAAGCTACCACATTTAAACTAAAAGTTTTAACTTTTTTAAGTTCTTTCCATTTCAGCCGCATGTGTTAATATTTTTGTTAGCTACATGTGCTTAAGAGCAATTATCGCTTATTATGAAAAAAAAGGAAAATATAATTTGTAAATGACGGAAATAATCGGGTTATCGCATCTCCTTATATATGTTTTTTAGACTTAAGGAAATAACTTTTTAAATGGAACAAGGGAACTGATAAAAAAGTTTATACTGATTGCATCTAATCGCAATACTATCAACTATATAAACGTTTTTTGCATTGTATCGACGTTTCTAGTTTCTTATTAATCATGCTTCCGTCACTGGGTTGTACAATTCTACCCTGTAGCAGATTTGATTATATAATCAAATGCATTTAAAAGCAAAATATTTTAACATGTAGTGATTATGACATTATATTGTATGCAAATACGTACAACAGTAACATGGATTGCATGCGAAATGCCAAGCGGATACGGAGGGGTTCATATTGAAATTTAGTATTCCTGGTAACCTGTTATCCTTCCAGTGACCGAGGTCAATCAGCCATAGTAGCTGCAACTATAAATTTCTTTTAATAAGACACAAATACAACTTTCTTTTCGTTTTGGCTCACAAGCCAAAGAAAATTTAAATAAAACACTATTATCAGATTCGACAGGTGGAGCTGTTTTGTTTTTTTTTTTCAGTTCGCTTGAGCGTCGCTGTAGGTTACGGATTAGCGGCAAATAATCATTTCCGATACGGAAAGGGAAGTGCTTTATTGATCATACTTAGAGATCTCTTGTCTGGATTTTTTGCTATTATTGCAAAAATAACATTTTCTTTTATTGTTCATTACATTTTTTTATTAAATACCCACAAACCAGAAAGGCTCAAACTCATGTATATTCAACTAAACAGGGCTTTTGTTCATTCTGACAAATATCCACGCAGAAATACCTTACGGTTACTGCTGGACCAGCTGTTCCGGTAAGTGTTTTGTTAAATGAGGTTGATTTTAGAGATGAAACTATTCATTTTTTAACGTCTGTCAGTAATTTTATAAAACCCTGTCATAATTTAAAATTTCAGTAGGCAAACAAAAGACCGCAATGACAATAAAAGTGATAAAATTAGATATAATATCTCGGGACAACCTCACACAGTTACAACTAATTGCAAATAAGCAGAACCTGTGTTATGGTAAACAGACGTCTCATAATCTAAAAATATATATTTCCAGACATACTTATATGGATAATCTTATAACCAAAAACAGAAAAAAATTTATGCTAATCACACCAATAGTTTTCCTAAGTCGATATCAAACTCCGGTCCCTTTGCTCAGCGATCAGCTTATCTAACCACTGCGCCAATGGGCTAGTCTATGATTAAACATAGAATCAAGATCAGCTCTGAGTCGGATGTCAATAGAAGCCTGAGGTAAAAAAATTAATAAATTTAATTAACAAAAGTAATATTTATTTCTTATATCTGGATAATGTTACAAGCGTCTACGAGTAGTAGAAACCTTCACTCGACACGTAGGAAGTCACATTTGTATTTGCATTGCAAGAATACATCAATATTATCTACTAAATTTTCATTGGTGTTAACCGAGTACATAAACTTCCCACGTTAAGCGTCATTTAGGAAACATTAAACAGTAGTTTCGCCATTATAATTTCAATATTGCTACTTAGTGTACAAAGTGGCGGTTTAATATTCATCAGGTCTTAATCAGTCCATGGCAGCCCACCCACGTATGAACGACGCGGGTACTCACCGTTTTCTTCGCCATCAGTGTGGCCATCGTAATACTAATTTACCAACTCCGTCTTCGAATTGACTATGTGCAATAAATATTTAAGATTAATCTGATTGGGAACTGCAACTAGTTAGTTTAGAGAATACTAACGATGGCTTAGAACGAACGGACTCAGTTAGCTATGAATTTAACTACTCGCTGATTATTTTGCATAGGTCCTTCGTATGCAATATAATTTTCTGCGAATTAATTCACAAGTATTCTAAGCGACAAAGATATGCATATTTATGAAATCGTTTTTGACACTGGTTATTTTAATTTGTATAGTATCTTCTTATACGACGTTCATTAATGAATGTCTGTTAGCAAATAACAATATAATAATATTATAACGTTCATTAGGTACTTCGGGGTTTTTAATGAATTGTTGGTACTCGGTACTTTCTGCCTACCCCGTTAGGGATATGGTGTGATGGTACAATAATAATTTAATGAGTTGTTAGTGTTCTGTAAAATACTGCAGTTTCTATGTCACCTGTGGATGTATTTCATACAATTAGTAATAATATTAATAAATATTATGACTTCGTACCACAATTTAAATAACAATTTTGCTAAGCTTTCTCTATTAGCAATCCCTAATGAAGAAATAACTACTATCAATGTTGTTCTGCGTTCATTTTCGTATGATACAGAATTTTAATTAACGGTAAAATAACAGACTAATAATATTTATTACAACATAAACCCACTTCCATGAACTGTAATCAGCAAGAACTGATCAATATAGCAGTAGATATTACTTGTAGAGTCGGATTTGTTAGACTTTGGGTACCTATCAAGTAACAAATTGTGTATCTAAGATCGATACCGGCGTAATGAAGAGGGCTCAGCATTTAAATACATTTGCATATTAGAATGCGCTCACTCTATCGGTACGACAGTATAGCCGAGCGAGTGTGCTAACTCTACACGTTACATGAACTCTACCTTTCAAGTGGGTAACTTAGTTGCAAGTGTGCTCCGTAAATAAATGAATTGTGAGGCTTAAATTATTTATATGTACAAATGGATTTTTAAACGAGGTTATAATTGAAACTTTTGAAAAGAACGTAATTGATTGACATATATTAAAAAAAATTAAAAAGAATAATATTAAATGTCTTATGCGTAAATTTTATCGAATCAATTTTCTGATCATGCTCCTGAATATGATTATCGCATAATGGAATCCGAACACGTCATAAAATATGAGCCGCGCGTGATTGATCTTTGGCTAGATTAAGCTCATTATTAAGTCCCTTAGAGTTGGACAGCATTATTATGTTGACAGGCATTTTGTCATACAAGAAGCGCTGGCATAATATAAAATAGTTGGACGCATGTAATTAATATAGAGTAAATGCTATGGCCGAACGAATTCGACAGACGTCCAGGTTACTAATGTGACAATATGTTTCCGGGATCGAATATAGGAGTGTCTAGATACAAATACAGCACTTACAGCTTACCGTTAGAAATATATGAGTGACGTGATATAAACTTGACCCATGATGTGAAATAACTTGATCTCACTTAACACTCATATTATTAATTCAAATAAATTTACATAATGTATTTATTCACGGCGCTTAGAAATGTTTGAACAATTTATTGGAACTAAATCGCTGGAGACTACCAGTGTCTATTCGAACAGACCTTCGCCTTCACAAGGTGATGTATCATCGCAGTGGTTGTACCTATTACGTCGGTCGGCAGACAGGGTAGAAAGCTGCACACACTCGTATAAACGTTGTTGCACACTTCTGTGACGTTAGTACAGTGTTGCTAGTATTAATTTCATATATTGGCACATGGATACGAAGCAAACCGGAACGTTTTTTTTAGGTCATCACATCTGGAATAAAAAGATAAAACTTTAACAACGACTTTAAAGTAATGCATTTTATATACAATTAGCTTTATATAAATTTATTTTATATTGCTACGAATGGTTGGAATGGTTGTATTGAATGTTTTAAATAAAGATTATTATCATTATTATATGGATGCCTTTTACGGCAGTGCTATATTTATATTAAAAGAACTATTACAAATAAAATACAAAGATAATATTCCAGAAAAATCGGGAAAATTTTGATACTTGGTTGGCAACACAACCGGGTACACAAGCATATGTTGTGGATATGTACCGCTGATGGAAGCTAGGTCGCAGCGATGTGCAGTTCGATAGCGACACCAATTAATATGCAATGTCGTACTTCTCGTAAACTAGTCACGGACATATGCCAATATGTTCGAACCGTTACACTACACACTATTTGTATAATTCCGATCGATTACCTGCCTCATCGGGGCATAATTAAGCGTTTGTTATTTAAATTCTCTACGGCCTCATCCGTCGGTGCCAACATTATCGGACCAAGATGATTATAATAGTCAATCGGTAAATGTCTATAGGCATCCATTAGCGAAACCAGTTCATCGCTAACGTACTTAGCAATTATTTTACCTGCCTGAATTTTCAAACCATATAATCGACGTATTGTAATAAATTGATCTAAAAATACAATAAAAACAGCAGTGTACTCGTATTCTGTTTTTCGCTTGGTATCGCACATAAGCGTGAATGTATTTAATATACGTATGAAAATTATTGACTAGCACATCTTAATAAGGATGCGAAACGCCTAAAGTAGATCTCAAGAACAAATTAAAAAGTTAGTTTGGGTCGTGTTCGCCGAGAGCTTATTAGTAACAAGCTTACTAAAGAGCGATACAGTGGTAGCAACATTAGTAATGGAGCTAATCGCAGATAATGAGTGCGGCGCGAACAGTATGGTAATGCGGAGTATCACACATCGGCGCGCCCTCTATCGGCGGCATCACGCCGGCGCCGCGCGGGCCCACGTCTCAACATTCCCGTACGTATGTGTATTTTCTTTATCAATCACAAATTCTTCTGTAATAATTTATTTATATAGGAGTATAACTGAAACAAGAATAAGTAAAAGATGTTTCTTATAAACATTACCTACATTATGCTGATTCAGTTACTCGTAAGATCAATGAATACCTAGTCAAGTAATACCTTTGAATTTAATGTAATAAATTTGTCAATTTGTAAACTGTCATGTCTTTTTTTATTTCATGATTAAGTGCACAAAAAAAATGGATCAGTAAAATTTACATACGTAGGTACTTTTATAGATTTATTATAATTTAATAGAATTCTATATATTTTACATAGTATAATATGCTTTTATATAATATATAATATACGTATACCTTATGTACGTACGTATAATATTATAGAATTCTTTAAAGGCAAACACATGGGAATTTTTTGACCAAAAATGGTTAGAACTTAATTTGTACTGCATTACGCGTGAATGACAGGCCTACGTAAATTTAATAAAATTGAAAGTATCGCTTATTCTTACATAGTAATATCTGCAATGTAACATTGTTTCGACGAAATGTAACGAAATGTAACAAGGAACAGAAAACCAGTCATGATACGCCCGCGTAGATTGATGACCTACCGCAAACTCGGCTGAAGAGTAACCTACAAGCGGCTATAGGCTCACTGACGTTAAAGCTCGCAACACACAGCATAATAATTAGTCATTAGAAAGTAGGCAGCCTGGGAGGGGGAGTTCGGGTGGGAGGGGGCGGCGCTCGTCTGTTTCAGCTTATCTGAAATTACATCTTTTATGGGTATCCGCGATTATTCCGCGCTGCAGCGACTTGCGGCGCGTTACTGCCGCTCGGAAAACAACTCCGCATTACCATCGGTGTTCTACATAATCCCTACTATTGCTTTTTATGAGATTGCTTCTTTTCGCTTTTCACGTCTGCGACCCATCGCCTTATGTAGCTATATAATGACCGTGCCTGAAATTGCTCCTTTCCTTCGGAAAATGCCATTTTGAATATCTCTACGTAGAAGCATCTCGTTATTGTACAAAAACTTTCATATGGGACCTCTCCGAAATACGTATGATGTATACATAACTATACTACATAAATCAGTGGGTACCCACTGGAGCCAAAAACCAGAAAGGAAATTTATGATAGGATATAAAGGTCCCGGGAAGACAGAATGGATACAATCTAATATCTTTGTTTGTTACACAAAGCAATGTCTACAACAACAAACGAATAATTCAGTGGAGTTAACTTTAATTCATAATCAAGTAATTTATGTGCACGGCGAATAAATTAGCCGCTTCAGCCCGCGCGCCGCCCATAACTTACCCCAATAAATTGCCCAAAGCGGGCCAACTTCATTTTATCTTCAAATACTAATAAGTACTCGTAGTACCTACGTACTTGGCAACATGCTTTTTTATTTCCACTTTATTTTTAGTCGTTCCGTAAATTTCCACCCTGATATGACCGTTTTATGATGGCGTAACGCGATTACAACTCGATAACAGTTAGCTACAGCAAACGGGCGCAAGTGCGACGATAAACTTACGAAAACTGTGACTTATTTACTGACACCAATTCTAATATTGCCTTGTCGGTGTTATGTTAATCATGTTTTAAATTTGCTTCGCTGCGGGGTGATTTGGAACTGCGTTTAGGAAATTGAAAATTGAATTCTATAGCATACGAATTTTAAATGCGTTAACGACCAATTTAAGTTGGCAATGTAGTTGATACTTATTACTTTTTAAGCTGTAAAGCACGATCACGTATCAGGTAGCACCTGCTTTGCATAAGGCGTCATGCCGAGAACCCCACGTTTAAAGTGTAAATTTTGCGATTAAAAGTATAAAATTAAGTATAAATACGAAGAACAAAACGCGTGCTGATAAGAATAATACGTGAACTACATAATACTCGGCATCGTAAGGTCGAACCAAGGTGTCCTTATTTATGTCATTATGATTACAAATGTTTTGTCTGACAAATTACGTATGGACTCAAATAATTATTAAGTAGAAATAATTGATATCGTAAATTTTTACTTAATTGCAGTTTTTTAAATAAAAGCGACTCATTAGAACCTAAATCCTCGAAAACATGAGAACAAGTTACTCACCCCCATCTTTGTCTCGAATACATACATTTTATACATAAAATAAAAAGTATTTAAATGTCGTCAACGAACTGTATAATGGCATTGTCTGTTGCGGTTTTCTTTCAGTTTTTCATTATATATTATTTTAATTATTATGCAAGAAATACATAGTTTAATTTCACACTTATCTAACTCTACTACTTACTTATTAACACTTTTTGATCCAATTACCTACTTTGCTTTTCTTTCGATTTTCACGCCTATATGTATGTATGTATATTGCTTGTATGTATATCTAGTCCATAAATTTAAGTCAGAGGCGAAATAGTCCTTTGAATATTAATAGCCTTGTTTTGAATAAAACAATGAGTAAGTTTAAATTATAAAGATAATGATTCAACCCCGACAAGAGTTGTCATGGTGTCCAAATTACCCAAAAGAGGCGACGATAAAATTAGCATACACCGAATGGAGGTGTCACGGTGCAGGAAGTGAGGTGTAATTTGTAAGGTTTGTGATTAATAAAGTGTACTAAGTGTGACCCGAATAGGACAGATTAGCGACCACTTTATCACTTCTATTCCGAGTTAACGTTGCGTGACGGATCTCGTTTGAAACTCATAAAGAGTCCGAAGCAAAATACACTCGTAGATAACGCTTAGTTTACGTCTCGAGGCCTTTTCCACTTGCCAAGTTTAGACCGAGTCACGGGAGGGTCAACTTTAACAAGTTTATTTAAGTTTAGCATTATTATAATTGAATTTTCACTTTATAATTGGGTCCGCAAGCTAATGACAATATTTTTGGCAAATGTCAAGAAAATTTAGAGGTTCTACCCTTCGTGCTATTTCGTTGTCCTCGGTACTATCGAGTTATAATACTGAGCATAATTTGATGAAGTCTAAACACACCATCAGATATACATATTATGTATACTGCGTATGAGACATTGCTTCTGACGAGTACTCGTACGTATTTGAATGAACATAACTTGTGCATCATCAACTTTACGATGTTCTTATGGAAAAAATTTAAATGGCACGTTGTTGTGAGGTTTTCTAAGAAATTCATGTTCATAAATAGTTTCTACGTTTATTCCAATTTTTTTGGTATTTTAGACCACTATGAAGCATTATTAAAATATAGGATTTAAACTTTAAAACACGAGTATTGACGTACTATGCATTATAGAATACAATGACCATTGTTATATTGTTAATCTAAGGCTAGGTTACAAATTTACAATAAACAATAAGCATGTCCTATGCACTAAATTAGCACATTTATGTACACAAAATACATGAGTAGTAAGCAGCTTGAAGCTTTTCCTTGCGAACAATAACTAATTTCGATTCTGTTTTTAAGAGTTAGTGCTTACGGAAAGTACACAGAACCACCTACTCACACAGTTTGAAGTTGTAAATATCTGAATCAAATGCTTGCTCCTTTAAGAAACATAAAAACAGACTAATAACAAATATTACACCCATATTTATTGCTGAAAATATGTAAACAATACGCAGTAAAATAATTTTTAAACTAGTCTAATAGTTACGTGGACCCGGCATTTTCTTATCTGGGAGGTAACTCACGCTTCCACCATTATCCCCTGCAGGCGCACATTATAAGAGTGTTTGCCCAGGATTATAGGCACTTTGAATTTACATAACATTTTCTGTCATTTGCTTATCGCTCACATGACAAGACTCGCGCATTATACATGAATATATTTGACAAATTTTAGTAGAGGCGACGGTGTGAAGTATTCAGGAATGTCTCGCGAAAGCCGGGTATAAGCCCAACGGCGTGGGGCTATGAGCATTTGAATAATCGCACTGTGCTCAAAGCCGGGGTATTATATGATAATAATTTCACGCGCGAGCGCCTTGCGCCGGGTGGCACTTCCCCGCCCCGTTCCACCGCACCGTCTGCCAGGAATGTGTGAAAAAATTTACTTACCATAAATGATAAAAACAATATCTTTAAAAACCGATGCCCGTAACGTAAGCGATAAGGAAGCGTTAGTAACTGGAATACCTGTAACTATTCAGTACACCTCCCCCAATTTTCTTTAATTAATTGATAATACAAACGTTAAAAACCGTTGAAGTGTTAAAACGGGGGGGCAGACGATGCAGGGGTAAAAAGTCAATTTGTAATCAAGCACTAAACATGGTGAGATGTTAAAAATTAAGGTTGTTATAAATCTCACTTCATTTATTAATGTTAATATATAATATAGATATGTGGCACTCGGTCCATTCTGCCTACCCCATTAGGGACCTAGAGTGACGTTATAATAATAATAATATACAACGCTATATGTAGTATAGCATCAACTTATGAGCGAGGTTTAAAATTATGTTTTTATAGTATCACAGCTATTATAATTTTATTATTGTTTATAAAAAACGAACTAAATTATTAATTAAACTAATCACTTTAGTATACTGAAAAAGGTGGAAAAGAATTATAATTATGTAAAGGCAATAAATATACCGAAAGTCAAGACAATCATTATTAAGGCTAAACGAAAACTGTAAACATGCCGCCATAGCTACTTGTAACTACAATTTGCGTAAACACACAACAATTTGTAGTTACCCACCGGCCGATAACGTGTGAAGTGTTAACATTAGCATAGCACAATATTATAACGCATAATTATGTCGTAAAACAGACGTCATAAAATTTGTAATTCATAATAGTGTTGTTTTTAGATGGTGTATCTATAATGGCTTTGATGTGTTGTTGAGTAATTATTAATTTGATCATAAAGTAAACTGACACTACGGTTAGTGAGCACGCGCCTCCCCTCGACAATTAACAACTTACAAGTAATCACTTGGGATTATAATGTCATAATTATAACCATAATTGATGAATCTTGTTCATGCTATTATATGTGTATTACGGGGAATTAGGTAATAATTGTTATGATTATTTTACCTCGATTTTTGTTTTACCTTTTACAAACTGCATTTTTTGCAAATGATCACATTACATTTACTATAAAAATTAACATGCCTTTGATGCTAAGTTTGTAGCAGAGATCACATTAATTGCTATTTAATGGTTGGACGACATTATTTGTGTAAATGTATAAAACTACTACTACTACCTACTACTATACCACCACGCCAGGTCCCTAACGAAACTGTGCACATTGACTATGCCTCAATTAGATCACTCGCAAAAACAGGAATACCTATGCCATAAGGTCGGGCTAGGAAATAATTATGACAAAAGCAATATTTTAATGGTTTGCTGTTTAATATTAGTACGAGTATGTACAGCGATCTATAAAAATGTCAATCTCATCGTCAGAACTCAATACGTTTAGGTATTTTAAAACGCGTACGAGTAACTAATGTGCCAATGTATCTATTTAAATGCATTTGATATGATATATACATCAGTGGTAGTCGTTTAATACACAACTTATAATATAATTAAGCACCGATTATAAATTTCACGCCGTATAGAATAAATATACCTATACACCCTCATTTAAATAGTGATAAATGGTTTGATATACCTCACGATACGCTCTGCATGCATGTGGTAGACGTATAACATACTTCCTACATTACTGATAATGCTTACCCTTTGTGCTACTTATACTATTTAAAATGTGAATAACAATATACTTATAATTAACTACAAACTTCATGCGCCAGTAAATATACACATTAATTTACACACTAGTTTATCTATTTGGGAACACGGCTCGCTTTTATCTGTCATCGTTTTCTACATTTTGAATGATAAACAAGCGTACGATTAAATTATTTTGTGTTGTAAACAAACACCGGTAAAGTTTGTTTTACGGCGAGTGGCAAGTGACGCGTAAGCTTTTTCGGAAGCTTCTAAATACGGATGGAAGTCTACTTTACGTATTGCGTTTACTCGAAATTATTTTAATATGCAAATAAGATAATGTGAAGGAGAATTGTGTAGCGACGACGGTGGAGTCGGTTACGTAGACGTATTCTTTAAATTAATGGCAGAGTTAGATTAGACTACTGCTAACTGCTTTACATGGAGGAACCTTACCCGGCGAGGCTCGCTCGTTTGTTCCGAGAAACAGACAAATGAAAGCACATAATTACTAGGCCGCCCCGTTCTAAATGCAACAAGGATTACAATTAACATGCGCACGTTAACAAGAACGCGTATGGCATTTATGACTGCATTATTTAAATCTGTTTATGAGCATTGTGCTATTAACAGGATATTCATAAGGCTTTCTTCATCAATCTATGTAGATTATCAAAAGTCCTCCTGTACTGATGACTTGTTATGGAAATAGCAAACGGCACCTCGCCTATACATTTACATATAATATATTAAGATCATGAGAGCGTACTTGACACCTCTTACGTGTAACGCAGTCTACTTACTGTGCCCTTGGAGGTGAAAGACTATAATGCAAAAAAAGTGCTTCGTAATAATACTATGCTCGACAAGACGAACCCTAAACAGGTAGAAATGTGTTATTGTAAGAAAACCACTTCCACAGTAATCACCATATCTGCCACAGTTTCCATAATTATAGGTATGTTTTCAACGTAGAGCAATTTTTACGACATTCATAAATATGTTTTTAAATCACTGTATTAAAATATTAAATTCGGTATAGATAATATGCAAATAATCATATTGGTCACAAAAACTTATGTAAACTCTTCTTGATGGTCCGTGCTACAGGCTTTTCCGAAGCAACATTTCAACACTTTCAACACAATATTTCACAAAGGAAAGTTTCTATTTTAAATCAGTCGAAGTAGTTTCATAACCCGTACCTTCGGCATTATCATATTTTATGGGTGCATCAATGATTTATATTTCAGGTTCTTGAAGGTAGCGATTTCAAAATATAACATTTGTATGATAATGTCGATCGTTTTCTATCATTAGATACCAATTAATAAATCACTATATTATTATTTTGAAGTTACGAGAAATCGGGTTTTTATTAATTAAATTTGACTGTATGATTTTTCTTATATGTTTAGTGGTAAAAATGTTTAATGCTATGTAAAAATGTTTAGTGCTATGATATTAAAGTTAGGGCTTTTTACGTGTAACAACATCAAAAAAGTGTTAATCTGCTATAACTGGCTATAATGTTATTTGGTAAATTAGCGTAGCACGACGAACCACATGAAACTGACATGTAATATAATATGAAATGCCGGTTGAGGGCTGTTTTACATACAATAGACACTTGGTAAAAAATCTCCACAAACTGACAGATCGTGAAGAACGTTAATTAAATCGCTAAGAATGGTTGCTTCATTTTATAATGGTGTGGTTTGTAAATTCCACAGATTTATAGTTTCGTATGTTTTCTATAAAAAATTCCACGTTCATAAATTTTTACATCATAGCAGCTATGAATACAAAAAAACGAAAACGATGTTACTATAAAATATACGTCTATAAAGATATCAATTGTATATTAGGTATGTAAAGTGAGTTACCTGCTTGCTATTGGGTGGCCTGCCTGCTTGTTATTTCAAATTATGAAAAAATGTTTACGTCGCTTGGGGCAATTTTTAGCTGTTGCGATAAATTTAATATTGAACCATTTTTTAGAATGTCATTCCCTAGCTACATTATCCGTCCATCCATATACAAATGCACAGTCCAATGGTCCAAAGGTTTCAGATAACCAGCAAACTTGGTCTTATGGCGCTAGAAAGATTTGTTCTTCAACAACCTCATCATGTATATTTTTATTTTGGATCATAATTTTCTTTATATCTCATATATCATAGTGTTCGCTTTAGTTTTCTCGTCTTCGTTAAAGTTGCACTTCCTCCTCAGTATCGGAGTAAAATCTCCGGTAATAATTGTTGTAACATTATCTGTGCTATCCGAGTGTTCTTGGATAGAAGTGAGCTTTAGCGTTTTTCTCGTCACAAATCGAAGCGTAATTATAGGCAGCGCGCCGATTAACATCTGTCGACTATTAAATAAACGCCGATTATAAGGGAATCTTTAGATATACCCGCAGCGATTCGGCGGATCTAGTTTTTAAATATAAACCAAAAATTTTATAATATAGCATTTAGGTGTGCAGAACAATAAGATCCATTAAACAGTACCCATATTCACACAGATTCAGTATGTTTTCATGGGGTCTTTTGAATATCGGATACTAAACGTTTTAATACTCTGGACTAATGCCAGTAATTATCAGGACTCCCCGAGGGTTCAATCATTGTGAGTAATTATTCTTATCCGTCGGATGTTCTCAAAGCGCTGCCTGCCTCGCAACCCGACGTATGCTTGAACATAATTTTCTCATGATTCGCGAAGAAATCAAACATACCCCTTTATTAAGCAGTCACATGAACGTGACTGCCTAATGTTCTGCCTATCCATCCGTTTACAGTGAACACAGTCTTTTAAGATTATTATGGAGGTACCTATTGTTTTGTTGGAAATACAATTAAAATAATAAAAGCTGCTTCCCTTAGTTTATGTTTGTCTAATAAAAGTTGTCCTTCAACACTTTGTAATATCTGACAAAGATCTTTACCGGACATTAAAAGCATACTTTACGCTCACAAAACTACTTAAGATCGTTGATTAGTAGATAGCATATAGGCATCTTTATATAGAAAACTTTTGTTATCACTAATTGTAAAAACATGAATCGTATAATTTATTTTGCATGATATCCGCGAAGAGCTGTTCGTACCGATTAACGACTGCAATGTATTCCTCAGACATGGCGATCACAATGTATGATGGAATGTGATGTTATTTGTAGAACGTTTTCAATCACGCTGGCCAATGCGCCTCAACGTAATGGGGTGTCGCCGTACGGCTGAGCGCTCGATCAAAACGCACCGCGGCGGCTCACCGCTCTGGTAAAAACAACTGTTGCTAACAGAACGATTATAATATATTAGTTGGTCTTTAATTGCGCCGATATAATTACGAGAGTCGGCCGCGCATACGTGACGATATCCCGTCCTCTCGGCCCGCGCCGCCCAGATATTAAGAGGAATAACTCGAGGCAACCGATCGAATGCTTCACGATAATGAGCTCCGGCCGCGATCGAAGTGTCATTAGGAAGCCGCAGCCCGCGATATGCGTCCGGAGTACTTACGCATCCCTCGCATTACCTACATCCTTGTATCCCTCTTGGCATGTACATACACGGCGATATTCCCGTATTTAGTCTTAACGATTAATAAAACATTGTAAACTTACCTTTTTGTGTTTATTAGCACTAAAAACTATGTATTTAATGTCGCTTACGTGGTATAAGAAGGAATCTCTATAGGTTCTCACATTATTGACGAAGGCTCAGAACAGCGACGTTAAGGACGATCAGCCGTCGTCAGCGAGGAAACGGGGTAATTTCCTAATGGTTCAATGAGGTGATGGTTAACTGCCGTGGGAATGAAACCAATATTTAGTCGTAGCGTTTTTTAAGTTGGTTATATTAACTGTTGTAAATCGTTTTACTGGTAAATATTATTAGTATTGACTAAAAACTAGAACAAGTACTTTGAAATACTATATGTTTTGTATTAACTGAGGCTTATCACTGGTTTATTTTAAGTTTAATAGTACACGCATTGCCTACCGATAACTTTGAATAAACCAGTTACGGTAGATATGAACAGTACATAACTTTAAAGGATAAAAATTATGAATTAATTCCGATAGGGCGGCACCTCTCAGACGCGCGACATACTTCGTCCAGATAAGGGAAAAGCGTCGCTGGCTTATAAATGACTCTTTATTAAACGTGAAAGCAGGGACGTCGGCTAATGGGCCGATCATGCGCTCCCATTAAAGATTATTTAATATTCAAAAGCGACCGACGATAAATCACGATCGCCCGCCATGCTTCTTTGACTACACTCTGCACTTTTGTTCAAACGTATTCCAAGCAACTCGTTTTGTTAATGCAAAGATTAATTCTTGAGTCCACGGCCGGTATTGCGATTCGATAAGTAAATAAATAAATGCAATAAGCTGAGAAATGTCCTCTTGCAACAGAAGCATCATAAGATGCGTGTTCAATTCTAAGTCTAAATTGACTTGAACTTTAAATGGCACATGTTTGGTGAACGGTGGCGACTAGTTGGTAGGGTTCGCACTCGTCGCTGGGTGTCGGGCTGCCGTGTGCGATTGTTGATAGCCATCGGAATATCTCTCCAAGAGTGCACTTCAATCGTATATGGCCGGTTACGATGCCATAACACTTGTTTCATCAGATGTTGGAGCAGATAGCGGCCGCGCGATCGTTTCACGCTTTGGCGGGATAATTATTAACCGACCAATGATCCATTCATGTCTTGCCGCATTGCCTTAAGTGTCACTTCATGTCACGGTTGATTTTTTTCACAGTCACTAACTGCAGTATTTACAGTGAATCTCATATTGCTATTGGTCTTACGTAAGTTTCATGAAGTTACTTAAAATAATATTTAACTGTTCTTGTAACATAACCGGAATAATCCACGATTACAAATATTCGTATACGCCTACAACTATTTGTAGTCAGGTGAATTGCCTCGATATGTTTATAAAGCACAATTACAGGTATATACTCGTATTTCTTTAGTTATCATATATCTTTTCTGTGCACGATATAAAGAAAATAATTACAAGAAATCATATTACTATTCTCTACAATCCTGCGCAATCGACTAGATGCTACTGCGATTTTTCTGATTTTTGTAATAAATGACAACACAATAATTCGTAACCCCACAGGACTAAGCTAATAACAATAAAATAGAAAGGCGATCACGAACGAGGCGGCGACTGGTTCAATCAACGCGATCCAGATTTATTTTTATGAAAATTGGCATAAAATCGGGCGGGTCAGCGGGGGCACGGGCCCCGCGAGACCGCACGCCCGGCCGTTTACTGCATATCGTTTCCTCCGACTCGGTCCCGGCTGCCTTCGAAAATATTGCCAATGGTCATAACTTTTTATATGCAGCAGTGACATTGCACAAACTGCTGTGTGTCCATCGAATTGCTTAGAGCTTAAAATACTACCTCGTTATTGTTATCGGTCGGGATTGTCTCATGGATAACGTGTTGGAGATTAAAAAGATGGCATTAACAATAATTGTGTTTAGTATTGTTAAAAACAACATCGACTGAATGATTTTTTAATTCTGGCACGTTAGACAACCTTTGACACGGTCAGACAGAGAGAAAGAGAAAGCATTGTGCCCAGCAATGGAAGTGAAAAACGATTGGAAACATTTGCGAAGTTTCGATACAGTATTTGTAAACCTCATCTTTTATCATAGAAACATGAATGTAGAGTTCATTCGAATTGAAAGTATGTTATGGTAAAAGTAACGTATAATAATCATATTACTATTTCATCCTCGTTTTAATTTCACTTGTGTTTCCATTGCTACAATAATGTTTGAACTTACTGAGGCATTTGTCACAGTAATGTTTTTACAAACACAGTGTGTACAGCTCGCGAACGTGTCTAGAGTTAGTGTCGGTGGTTGAACGGGTGTCGCATCGTAAAGCCGTTCTCCTATTATCCCACACTCATTTTTGTACCGAGCCCGTACTTCGGGGTCATTGAGATTGTAACATTACCAATACCGTGTTAGACATTCAACTTGACACGTACCTATATCATATTTACACTTTCATATGTACCTACCTACTGACAATTAGTTTAATAACATTTATCGGCATGTACGTGTCGCGCCTATTAAGTTCTGGGTTTGATCATTGTATAGATAAAACTGTAGACAACTGAGATGTATATAATAGTAAAAATGAAGATTATTTATATTACCGTATCAATAACAGACACGAATACATTTTATTCACATCAGTTGCTAACTCCCATATGTCGCAAGCAGAGAAACAAAAGCGACATAAAGTTTTACGTGTAGCATAAATCTGGGAGTTATTCTCAAGGGATGATAAGGTGGGGGACGGCGGATACGTCCGTCGCCGATCCTTGGGAGAAACCTGCCGCGACTCGCTTTAATCAAATACAAACTATTACCATTTGGCTATGTTTAATCCAATACCTCCTGACCCCTAGACTTCGATGTAGAGAACTGGCCCATTCAGCCACGATGCTGCAGTATAGTTTTTCAAGTCGACATCATACGCACGCTGGCACATCTGCATTAGAAGTTGTTACTCGTATTGACTTTTATCAAATCAGATTTAAAAAGAGAAAATTGAAAAAAAAAATATATTAGTTTACTTTTTCTTTCAAAAGTATTGATACATTAACAATAGTAAGTCTAGTATACATATTACACTCTAAGTATAAAACTTATCTTTCTTCTTAGCATGCAGTATCGCGTGTCCCCTTGCTCGCGGCTAAGCCCGAATATTCAATCTTGGCGGTTATCATTTTACCAAAGTAAAGCTCGCGTAATATTTGTTCGGCGGAGACGAGCGTCTTCGAATTTCATATTTATTCGCGGGAGCAAACAGCATCCCGCACCCACACGCCGGAACTGATATTATTGTGCATTCCGTATAATATTGTTTGCTATTTGGCACATTCTCTGTTTGTTCTCGCCTTTCATATGAAAGGGGAGCTATAGACGTGCAAACAGATGAGCTGAAACTGAGAAGTTACTTCACTCTCTTAAACCTTTTGTATTCGAAAATGCTGTTAAAATTTAAATTTTAAAGAGTCTCTGTAGAAATAATAATAGTTAATAAATACGCATTGACTAATATATACCAGATGTTTCTGTCTGAACCTGTTTATCTTCTATCGTTCGTAGATTCTGTAGCTACGTGATACAATAAGTACCTATGTTTTATGCTAATACATCAAATATTTCATATTTTATTTCTAGTAAGTATGCTTCTCGGAACTCGCTGTAAAGTATCGTAATAAAATTACTTTAATGAACTACATTTTTACTTTTGCTCTTTGTGCCTTAAAAGAACTTTGATCTCGTAGAAACGTCCAATTGTAAAAATCTTTAGTGTTAAGTCACTAGACGATCGTAGGGAGTACAAACGTACACGTTTCGGAATATGAAAGCGAGCAATCCATTAAACCGTAAGCAGCAGGCACGGAGACGCGACTCTGCTTCTGATAACCCATAATACGCGGATATTTTTGCGTTGCTCATATGTCGGAAGTAATGGCTCGTGCACGGTCGCCTCATGTGGATATCACTTTACATTATTCCCATTCGAAAGGAAATACATTTCGGTAAACGTTGTCTGGTAATATTAGGTTTACAAAATGTATGTAATAATTAATTTTTTTCTTTTTCATGTAACTTCTAATTTGCTGCCTTTCACTGGTAACGAACGAATATAATTAAAAAAATAATAAGTGAACATTTTAGTGATTGTTTCGTGTTATTTAATTTTCAGTTTATTCAACATTTACCTAATATATTATTAGGTAAAGAGTAAAAGTTAAAAATAATGAAGAGGTTAAGAGGCTAGGAATGTCCATAATAGACTTTAGTAAGAAATGTAAACCATAATATATTATATTTGGCATATAAAAGGCTCGCTTATCTAAGGGGTTTGACTGGAAACGAACATAAAGGGTGATCCTCTGTGACAAATACCGTGATATACAGAGCGACAGTCGTAAGGGAAATATTTTTATAAGATGAAACATTATTATTTGTTGGGGGCGAAGGGATCACAAGTCGTCTTATGAGTTTTGTGATACCATTACTCAGTTTGTCTGGCTCACAATGATATTGTTTCGTGGCATTGTATTGAACTATAACCTTATATCATCTCTTTTATAGATCCAACCTGCTTTTATAAAAATCTATTGTTGAGAAGACAATCACGTTATTAATAGGCCGCTTTATCGTTACGAAAATAGCGGACAATCGGAATGGCGCGGGGCACGACGGACTCAGAGCAGGAAACGGCTAAACGATAAACTGTTAATAAAACAAATTAATGCGCGTTAACCCTAAAATTGGACAAGTTCAATGCGGAGGTCGTTACCACTATAGGAAATTTATCCCGGCGAGTATTAACATTGAAATCTGTTCGTTGTATTCGGCGTCATTAAAGTCGGCACGGGGTGTCGTAGGAAACTGTGTTTTGTGTAGCAGTACAGTAGGGTTAATACGTGCGGGGGTTCGGGGCGCGATCCAATCAAAACATACAAGGAGCATATTGATTCCGAGAAGTGTCGCTGTTAACGTGGAGGCTGGAGTTGAATACATTAGCCAACGGCGTAATGAAGTCTCGCCGGTTGTAAACAAACATCGCATCGGGTGCGGAGCGGCGGCGTGGCCCGGGGCCGCCGGGGCCGGGCGCGCGCGCACCCCGCTCGCGCTTACAGGAATTCTATTTCCACGACAGGCGTCATGTGTTAATTAACTGCTCGCACCTACGATATTGAGATATCACTGAAGATGCTACTGTTGTTATTAGCTGACGAGAAGGCTTATTGCTTAGTGTTACTATCTAAATACGTTTGTGTTATGTTTGTCGCGTTTGCATTTATGTTGCCTCTCGTATAAAGGGA
This sequence comes from Myscelus amystis hages, assembly GCA_018244895.1. Lineage (NCBI taxonomy): Eukaryota > Metazoa > Arthropoda > Insecta > Lepidoptera > Hesperiidae > Myscelus > Myscelus amystis. Next base: position 7,805 of record DWQT01000056.1, on the reverse strand, counting down.
TACGATAGAAGCATATATACCGGAGAATAGGTATGTAGTAATTTATTAAATTGCTTCTGATTTGTGGTGGAGTCGACGAAAAAGCTTAAAAAGACAGTACCTACTGAGTTCTTCGAAACAATATTGAAATACTGCGTCTGTGTATTTCAATACACAGATACTCGATTAATTAATACGGTTGATAACTATTGCATAGAATAAATTTTAGCAACCGAGGAGCACGACATTGACTTTATTAGGCATTTTTGTATAATGGGTGTTCCACTTGAGAAAATAAACACGATTATTAAAGTGAAGCCATTCGGAAACCACATAAAATGAGCGCCAACTGTTGCCCACCGCGCGTTTATGATGAAAGAAGTAGACCTCACTGACCTGTTCCACCGTTGAATATCAGCAGTCTAAATCGATGTCCATTACTGAAGAGCAATTTTTTAAATTGTAATACAGGCTTGCGTTACACTACTAGCTCATCACTTCAAAATATATATGCATTTAATGGGAAAGTTTAAATTTGAGATAGACCCAAATTATGTCTCGCGATAGTATCTGGCTGCTGGCCAATCTATACCGTTGTCAGTCTATCATCTGTATTTATGTCCGAAACTTAATTGCCGCTCGCCGGCGATGCGACAAGTCATCAAAAACACACCACAATATCACGTTTCCTGTTATGACTTCAGTTTTTAATGGGTCTTTGTTGAGACCTTTTTATTATAAAGAAGCGTTAACAGTTCTAAATGTGTTCGTAAAGGATTTGTAAACGCCGCCTTACCTACACATTTTATTATCTGCGTTTTGTGAAGTTTGAAGTTTTCTTTTTGTAATTTGATACTTTCATTCAGAAGCTGGTTCCATTTTAAGACTTTAATGACCACGCTTTGCTTAAGCACGTTGGTACAATACCTAATTTTGGAACACTAAATGTTTGGTACAATCTCTCCCGTTCCTATAACACTCTAAATGTTTTTTTATGTGAAGGCCGCTGCCACCTAAGGACGTCTGCAACCAACCTCTATTAGAAATAGTCCTATTTCGACAATCTGTATCTATCAACTAGTACCAAGTCCGGTTTGGAGCTAACACAATTGTCAACAGCCAACGGGCATATCACAAGTCATCTGTGTATTCCCATGTCACGTTCGTTCCATGCAAATGGAAACTCGCGACGAATGGCTCGTAAACTTTGCTATTTGTTCTGTTTACGATAACCGTGGTTTTAATAAAATTTTATTACGTGTCAAAGGAATTCCACAGCTTTAAGGAATGTTGTATAGAAGTATCTATTATTTGGACATGTTATCAGGAATTTGCACAAAGCGTCATTCAACATCGGTGTAGCGCTTTTTGCTATCAACATTTCTGTACGCAAACACTATTTATCTAATGAACTGAATCAATTCTAATGAATAAAATCTCGTCAATGTCACTTGTCGTGCATTAGATTTCAATTACACTTAATTATGTTAACTACAATGGAACAGGGAATTTTATTAATTTTGTAGACTTTCAAATCTCAAACTCCCACTCTTTACACGTCGTAAACTATACCCATTCAATTCACCAACTGTGAGGAGGAAGCAGTATCCAGCACTTGTTGTTAATAAGTAATAATCAATTGTTGATAAAATGTCTTAGTAAGCTCAGGTTCGGGTCATGAAACTAACATCCTGACCTGGTCTTCTGACATCCCAACTCAATAACACATACATACATAATATGCATTTGGAAAATGACTTTACAAAGTTAAGTCACGTTGCTAAATCACTATCTAATCACAATTTCTCTTCTGTTGTCCCAGTATTAACGCGAATAATTTACTGTACCAAATCCGTTGTTAATTTTAATCTTATAAGCAGCTACTGAAATGAATTGCAAGAAAATATGTCGACACTGCCCATGGTAAAAAAATGTATTATGTATTAAACAGCCATCAATTACTTTAATAGCGTTATTGCTTGAACTCTAACACGTACAAAAAAATAACGCGATAAAAAGAGAGTGACGACGTGTTCGCGAGGATTAGTCATCCTGGCAACGAGTCAAAATGACTCAAATTAAATTACTTACAGCCCAGTTTTAAGATTTCGTCTATCGTCAAAGAGCGATCATCAAAATCACTAATGTACCGTAGCGTATTTTAAACCACTACATTTTCTATTGTGAAAGCGCATCATTAAATATTTTCATTTTCAGCAATTTGTTGAGATTAAGATTACGTTGAAAAATATTGTGTTGTTAACATTCCGTCCGAGATGATGTTGATTTTTGGCACAAAAAAATATAAAGTGCGACAATTTAATAGTCATCAAGACAAAAGTCGTATGACAACATTAATTGATTAGTTGGACAGCTGTTGTGAATATTTATTCGAACGCTTGACACGTTTCCAGGAAACCTGTTCGTATCACCATCTAGAGATATGAGATAGCACGTCTTAATTATCTGAAATAGCAGAAATCACTTCATATTATTTACCAATTTTTGAAAGCATCTGAACATACTATGCATTTTACGTAGGTATATGTTTATTGTTTAGGTATATAAATATTTGTTATTTCATTATATTATAAGAAGTAGAAAACAAGTAGAATCCAATTTATTACCATTAAAGCTAAATACTATGCATATTTAAAAAAAAGTTTAAAGAATAGTCATAAATAAAAATGACTTAATAATATTAAAATGTTAGTTCAAACTATAACTCCGGAAGTTTGTACGGTTTGTGTAACCCCTGAAACATTGAGATTTTAATAGTGGAGATAGTAAGTTTATGTTTTGCTTTAACATGAATACAGATTTATGGTTCGAGGAGCAGAGATACTTATGAAGGAAAGACTTGTGTGTATTACGAGTGTTCAGCTAATAAACACTTCTTAATTTCTCGTTGAATAGTGGGCTATTAAAATAAAGTTTTAAAATATGGTACGCCAGATTAAATTTATGTTTCTACAATTTATGGCACGGTTAAGAGAGAGCGTCGCGCTAGAAGGAGAGCGGCGACGCGCGGGCGTGCGCGGGCGCCGAGCGTGAACGCATCTGCGACACGCATATGACAAAGTGATGACGGTTATATTTTCCAGACGATTTATTACATTATAAGAACTCGATGCGTGCTGTTAATACGCTTTCTGATGCATAAATAGTAGTCATTTTATTTTGATGTTCTACAAGACATCCGACGACATGTTTAATTGTTCAGGCGGGCCTCTTAATACCGTAAGCTATTCTCGGTCAAAACATTTTCAATTATAATTTACTACCATTGAGTCTGAAGGATTAATAAAATGCCCTTAGGATGATTTAAATGCCGTAATGAACAGTCTCAGGTGTAAATTTTATAATTTTATTAATACGTCACTCACATTAAATTAAAGTACATTTCACACAAGCAACGCATCACGAACGCATATACCAGGGATTTCATTGAGCATTATTTTCTCGACGCAAATATGTCGACACCTCATTGTTTTGAGTTTTTCCGGCGCTGCTAAATCAGCCTCTTAATTGATATAATATCGCTTTAGTGGTCGCATAAAGTCGTTACACCGCTCGCTCCGAGAACAAAAGCCAAATTTCACGTTGGAACGAGAAATTATTTTAATGTCGGAATTTTATACACACTTATTTTCGTTATTGTCATTGAACGTGTTGCGGTAAAGAGGTCATTGATATTGTGTTGCCGTTTAGTAATGTCCGTCCCAATATATTAATATATTGAAAAAGAATATAATTGTTATATGCTGAAAAACATCGACATATTGATATTCCGAAGGCAGCCTATGTCAATAAAAGATCACGATTATATCAAAAATGATCATAAACGGTGTGGCGTACGGCTCGGCATATTTCATATCGCGTAATGGAGAATTTACAAGCTGTCGGAGCGGAATGACTCCCTAAGGTGGCCGCGACTCCTCGCCCCATTGTACGCTCTTATAGAACTGGGCTACTGAGAAATATTTTTGATAAAATTGTTGACCGGTCTGACCTTGTACTTTACTTAACTATTAATTATATTTTCCAGTATTTTCATCTTTGCTTTTATCAGGTTATAAACAAAATACCCAAAAACAACTTTACTTGCTTTTAAAATTTCTTTATTACGTACCGACTCCTTATTGAGAAATCAGTTTTTCGTTACGTATAACTATTATGTATGTAGGCACTTCAGCAATATGGACCTTTTATATATTACACTTAGTTCCTTTAACGGTACGTAAGAATGAGGATATTTATGAATTGTAATAACAATAACAACTTTTATAATTTATGTTCATTTCATGAAATTACTGGATCCTGAAGGAACCATTTTGCTAAAACTCAGTTGCAACGTTTTTAGTTTTGAGTGTAACGCTCCCGCCGTCCAGCGGCCGCGTAGCCAACATTATTATTGATGCCCTCCAGAAAAGTACATTTATAACAATATTACACCGGACCGCGCCCGCCCTCGGAAAATGATTTTACTATTTTCCGAAGATTGCAGGTGTATTATATTTCATGAACGTTATTTATGGTGAGACTTTTATTACAAATGCGTGCAATGTCTCTATCCGATTTTTATTGCCACCGAATTATTTGATATATTTGCGTCATTTTGTCGCAGGAAAAAAATTATGTGGTATTTTTGTTGGCTCACGGTATATTCTTACATAAGTACACACGTACACATAAGTTCTTACATAAAGTAAGTTCTTACATAAAATATTTAATTTATTTTGTGGATATGAAAATTAAAATATTATTATATAATAATATATTATCTTTTTAAATGAGGATAAGCTGATTTTGTACCGTTGCACATTTGAGCACATGTATCTTATGATTGAGTAGGGTTATAGCCATAGGTTGTCCCGAAGACTAAATGTAGATTGACAGACTTTACACTTGAGACCGGGAATCGTGACTCAGATATCCTTAGAGAACGTCGAGAGATTTCTTGCGACAGCTTTTTTTCTTTACCTGTTATGGAGATTTATATATTTTATTGCTAGTATCACTCGCCCTAACGGTTATTAATTAACTGCTCGCTCTAACGATTACTAATTTTCCTTTTCTTTCAAAGACAAAATAATGACACATTTCAAGTTCAAAGAAACATTTTTCTTTTTGCCCTTTGTTAATAACCTTTATACATTTATTTATTTTAAGGTTGTTTCAAATGACCAAGTCCATCCTCACACCGATGCTGGAACCTTGATGAATTAAAAAGTAAAAAGAAACAGGTTAATTTTCAGTATTGAATAAATCATATAACAAAATTATATCATTGATATATTATTATATATGGTAATAGACGACTATGTCGGCTTATTTGCACAGTAACTTTCACATTTGGACATTGTCTTAGGCACGCGTTAGTAGTTCATAATTTCAAGGATGGGCCGGTATTCCCCGAAGATGAATATATCCGTCAGTGGCGGCACCCCCCGTGATAGCGGGCGAAGTCCGAGCGTTACGAGGCTCGCGGGAGCCCCGCCGTCGCTCAACTCTGTCCATAACCAATAATCGTAAATAAATGCAAGCGCCTCCCAAACCCTACTCGCGTCAGCAAAATTATAAGCGGGAATCGCGTAAACTCTTGTTCGGATAGCTTTGCTTTTCTCGAGAGATTTTCACGTAGGTAGGTACCTTAAGTCGGCTGTGTTTTATTGCATATCACCACGCGGTTTCGTTGTTATCTATTTAGTTGTGTACATTATAATTTTTAGGTCAATACGGCACAAGTACAACGAACTTAACGTACCTCAAACAATAAGTACCTGTCTACCTACCCTCATTAAATTAATAACAAAAATATTATCCTAATAGAACAGTGTCAAATTTATGGCAATAACAACAGCAACGATGAATATTGAGAATCGTACTTGGGAGGCACTACTGATTAATTCATTTAGTAGTACTTGTAAAAATAACCCACAAACCTCTTCAACCGATGGTCGCGACATTCCCTGCGCCATTACTTCTCGATAGCAACTATAGCAATACCTTTAAGCTGAATTGTTTTTGGTGTACGGTTCGCTATTCTCAACTTTAGCATCAGCGTCTAAATCCTCACTACTTGGAGAGGTCAAGCACCAATAAAGAGTTTAATGCGTTAACAGAGTAGAATACTTTCTTATAACAAAATATCTTACGAGCATCGGCCGACTATCGTTTATTTTTACCTGAAGACCGCGATCCCGCGCATCTCTCCCTATTAAATTTTGTTTGCATTTATTTTAAAGGTGCGACGCTCGAGAAGACGTGGTATGTGAAAAATTACACCTGAGTCCAATATTTATGGGTGATATTCGGCAGCGGTTCCTTTGTGAGATGAGGGTGTATAAATAACACCTCTTATCGCGTGGGAGCCTACCCTTAAATTGGATTTATTTTAATTATTTATTGACACAACTTTATCCGAACGATCCGCTTCGTGTTCAATTGAACGATTTACACGGTCGCATGATTGCTCATTACCACTTAAACAGAACCCATTAAACATTTATTTCTCTTATCAATTGTCATATTATTTACGCTTAAATACAATGAATACTCATGGCAAAACAAATACTCATGAAGAACGAATATTAAAAAAGACAGATAGTAAATTTGTACGAGTGTATTAACACCTCGTACGATAGACGTAACCTCATACCGCCCTTGACTGCGTTCGTAGTCTCTATTTCTTCAAACCAGCGTCATAAACACGGTTGCTTTATCTTTGCGTTTACCTTTAGTTAAACAAATAAATTATGAGAGCGAGTACGGTTGGTTATTTTTATCTATAATCGCGGAGTATGACCATAAATTAGTTCTATATTTAAGAGCACGTTGTTTTGCATACAACCAAGCCGTCTGCACATGCGTGCGACATCAATCTCAATTCTGAAATATTTTTCGTCTGCACCGAGATATAGCGATGTGGCCTGTCTGTTTGGCATTTACAGCGATACTCAACCTTTCGCCCAACAATTTATTTTGAACTTATCGTCGATTTTAGTTACTCAACCTAGCGTGCATCTTAATAGAGATTTCTAAGTCTTGCCTGTGCCTCTAGAAAAACTTTAGATTTAACCAATGTCGCAAATACATTATTGCATTGAATTAAATTTGCCATTTTACTTTGCATAAATTTCGTTATCCTATAGACATGTTCGGCAATGATATGATAATATAGAGTGAGATTACACGATAGCGTAGGTACTGTGGCTATCAGCACAAAATTGAGTTATAAATTAAAACATCGAATGGAGAGTTGATTGAATAATAACGATATCTAGAGGACTCGAATTGAATCAATTCAGTAAAAACAAACTTTGTCTACTGCTAGGAAAATCGGATAGGATCGAAAGTCGAAGAAATAAGTATATATTTCGCATAATTATATTCCATGCATGTTACTCGCAGTGTTGAGTATCACTGGGCATTCGTAAAGCGTTACATTTGCGTGCACAACCAGTATTCCGTTTACGTATGCTTCAATCTGAAAAAAAATTAAGGTCGTTTACACCTCGTGGTCGTACAAGTATGTTTATTGCGTGCTCAATCGTTTTCTTATCGAAATTCAATCACGTTGATAGACATGTAGAAAGCGTGTCCCTATTTCATGTCGTATCATTACACAATAAATGTATATTAATTGACTTATTATTTAGCAAAGAGATCAAAATTGTCATTTCACATAATCGATGTAAACACATTTCGGAAAAAGTTCATCACTTGTAATTTTTATGGTTTCACAGAATAATCATTGCTTGCAAATAGTAAATATACATGTATTAATTGTGATAGAAATTATTGTAATACATAGATTAAAATCT